>JAQFZQ010001469.1:0-19350 GCA_034696005.1 Glomeris marginata | reverse complement strand
CCTTTTACTCACTGGCGCGCTGCGATCTATCTCGGCCGTTGGGTGACGAGTCCCGGACGCAGTAGTATTAGTCCAAGATCAAATCAAGGATCAAATTAATGCAATAGGAATCTTAATTGTTGCAATGGCATTGTATTACAAATCGTGAGTAAAGTATACATGTATCCCAAATCTATGTAATTGGTTATCCTTTTTGTGCAAACCCATGCAAACCATAAGTTCGGATATTTTTTTAGAAAATACATTGGAATGTGAAAATATTATCATTTCGACTTTAACAACAGGAATAAGGTAATTTTAATTGTTTTGTTTCGTTGTACTAGCTTGTGCTTATTATTTTTAGTTAGGAAGACTGACATAATGGCGGCCAAATAAGACGCGATCCGCTGTATCGATCCGCTCAATGCGGATATCATTGATCCGCAACGCGCGTCCTTAAGCCAATGCGCCGTAGCGCGCCGTAGTTGAAAGGCTTTCCGAGCGATTTTCCTTTTAATTTTGTACAACTTTCCGGGAATACTGTTGTTGTTTCCTAGTTTCAGAGGATTTCCGTTCGCCTGACAGACGTGTGATCAAATTGCTGATATCTTCGATGGGGCTATTTGGCAAAACGAACACAAAAAGCCCAACGGATCAAGTAAATGCATTGAGCGACGTCATTTAGTAGGCCTATTTTAAGGCCTAAAATATTTCAATTTGACACCAAAAATTCAACGCCCATTTCCTCATCTGTATCATTCTCTGATTTACAGGTGAGAGAGTGGAATGGGAAATTGCGCAAGGAATGTCGACAACTTGACAGACAAATCCTATGTATGTTATTTCAGTATAGGTTTATTTTTTGGGGATTTTCAATGAATGCAAAATAAATATAATTACGTATCCAATGTGTCATGGTTTATAGCGATACACAGAGAAGAAGAGAAAGTAAAGAGGTCACTGAAGGAAGCAGCGAAGAAGGGTGATAAAGAATCGTGTTTGGTGTTGGCCAAGGAAATTTTAAATTCAAGAAAAGCAGTGAATAGGATTCATGTTACGAAAGCTCAGATCAATTCAGTGTCTTTGACTATGAAAAATCAATTGGGTATTTGTTTACTTTTTATTGTATGACATTTCATATGATACGTACAATTTGCAATATATGATTTAAATTTTGTTACTTTCTCATTTAGCCACAGTGAAACTGGCTGGGTCTTTACAGAAGAGCACTGAGGTTATGAAATCCATGCAAAGATTAATAAAGATCCCAGAAGTGGCAGCAGCTATGAGAGAAATGTCAAAGGAAATGACAAAGGTGTAATAGTATTGGATCCAATTGTTTGTTTCTGTCATGCAACTATGGCTTTAATAATTATACACTTTTCAGGCAGGAATTATGGAAGAGATGTTGGAGGACACGCTGGAAGGAATGGATGACCAAGAAGATCTGGAAGAAGCAGCCCAAGAGGAGGTTGATAAAATTATATGGGAAGTGACTGCAGGTAATGATAAGCTAGTCAAAAATGTATTTACGGTTTTATTAATGTTCAAAAAAAGACATGGTAATGAATTTAATTACGATATTCAGGGCAACTAGGCAAAGCGCCAGCCGCGGTTTCAGATACGTTGTCATCGGTGGCCGGTGCTTCGGCCGACGCGGATGAAGAAGATGAAGACGAAGATGTTTCGGAAATGCAGGCAAGATTGGAAGCTCTGCGAAGTTAGGTGTCTTGGAAACTCAAAATTTTCGTGTGCTAGCATTGCGCACGGAACAGACCGGTTCGGGTAGCCAATGCCGACAATGCATCGAGTCTTAATATCCCGTTTGTCATTTCAGAGCTTGAAAAATTGTCTTGTATATAATACGAACGGTTTAAAGCAAACATTTACAAAATGTAGTACACTTTCACACTCGATTATCCATAAGGAAGCACCCATTTTATAAGTGAAATTTTTCAGTAATTTGAAAACGGAATCGTTTCCGGGTAATCGAGAGTTATCGTGGAAGTTGCATTTTGCAGTGTGGGTTTTTAAATAATTCCCCCCTTCCCCAGCCCCCTTCTAAGCCCCCCACCTGCACAATGGAAAAGACGAAAAGACATAATGGAAAGAACAGTGTATATTGTGTAATTTTACTAAAAGGATATTGCGGATAAGAAATTGAGTTGCGCGCGGAGTTGAGTTGATTGCAATGAATCGATATGTATGTTGGCGATTTCGAAAGAAGTGAGATATAGATCAGATAAATTTATTTTCATTGCACGGTTTTCATATTCTATGCAGATTAAGTAATAAATCGCGTGGGAAAATTGCTATGGCGTGTCCACGTATATTGACTATATTGGCTCGGCACGTAAAACAACACAGGTTTATTACAAGTTTGGGCTCGTTTGAACTGTCAAACTTTTGTCAAATGGCATACAGGTCACTTAGCAAATGCTAAGAACAATTCACAGTAAAAGCAACAGATTTTACCGTCTTCCAGAATTGATTTATTGGGCGACAAACACTAAACGCTGAAAATGCAGGAGTCGCATTATATTTTCAGACGGCCACGAAAAACTACATGTAACATGCCATTTTTAAAAATAGTTTAATATGCATGTTAAACGTTTTGTTTATTAACCTTTTGCATTATATCAGCATTGAATTTTTAAATAAACAAACGGCTAATACTTTCTGGATAGCCTACGTATATACGATCGAGGCTCATATTTCAAAAATAAGTGCTAATAAATATATACAGATTCTAAAGTCGGTTTGAGATTGCGTTTTTACATTAATTGAGCGAAGTTTGGCTAAAAATTAAACAAACTTTTATTTTGGAAGTTTGTTGATTTGATCTTGCCTGAAAGCACAATATATTTGGATCCGAAATATACATCTCTTGCTGTGCATCCGGCCTAGCTAAAACAGTCCAGGAAATTCAACTGTTTCTACTGGAATTTTGCAATGTGCCGAATGTGGGAATCATGTAACCGGTAACCACATGCTTTCAGTTCTTTTACTTTTATATTTTTTGTACTTATTGGATTTTGGTTTATTATGGGTCATTTCTATATTTCACTTTTGATAAGAATTTACTAGATTTTGATTTTGCTGATGAAAAATGATTTGTCATGGTTATACCTTGGTTATACGCTTGTAACAGCGCAGCCTTGCAGCCCCGTAATCGGTGCTGCCACCTACGTCGAGTTTCCCGTGCTGTATCGATCCGTACCGGTATCGACTATGAAACCGGACGGAAACTTCGGTGAGGTGAAGTTTACGAAACCTTGAAGCTGTATAAACAAACAAACCACCTGAGAATGACTCCGAGTAGAGGGATTTCTTCAAGAGAAAGGCGTAATTTAGAGTTGAGAGATAGAACTTACATAAGTTTATGGGTGAAATACACGATGTTTGCGTTTAATTTCCTGTTTTGGGTGAGTGGAAAATGGAGTTTATGCGCGTGACTCAAATAAGTACAAGGCGGATGTTACCGATCGATGACCGACTAAAATATGACTTTTTATGTAAATTATATATTTAGATCGTTGGTGGAATTATGGTGGCGATCGGCTTTTGGGCATTTTGGGATAAATACACCACTTACGGAGAAATCAGAGTGAAAACTGCTTTTGACGTCATCCTCGACCTTTCCATTGTTTTGATGATAGTTGGTGCCGTTGTTTTCATCATCAGTTTTGCCGGTTGTGTTGGTGCATTGAGAGAAAACACATGCCTTTTGAAATTTGTAAGTTTCTGCTTCGCCAGAATGGACGTTCACATATTACATAACAGTATGTAACAAAAATTGCATTTTTCTGTGCACTGTTGCTAGGTTATTTTACAGACTTTTTACATAAAATGGTCAATTTTAAACAAGTCTGCATGAAGGATGTTGTAATGAAAGTGGTGTATATCATGCTTCGAAAGTTGCTGCTAGGAAACAAGCAAAACGTGCACAGACAGGATTTAATTTTAAATCTGCCAATTTCAAAGACGATTTGCTCGCATTGCTGCCAAAAGACAATGCGAGAACTCATGTGATCATAAAATATTTAAAGATTCTCTGTTAGAAAATATTGAAGATGTTGAATGGTTAAATGTGGATGAGATATTGAGCTCCCTGATTCTCTTATTCGTATAAAAAATATGATGCAGATGAAACTACAATTATAAACAATGTACAAGAATGGATATCAAATCCATGGGCATCATTATAAACCATAAAATTTTCTGTATTGCATTTGATTTTGTTATATATAACAGAAGGGGAGTGAAAAAGTGGAAATTTTGTGTGTTATATAATATGTGAACGTCCCCTAAGCCCCAAGAAAAATATGATTTTGGCCGCCATTACATCAGGCAGTCAAGTATGATGCATGCTGATGTAATTGCTGCAAAATAATATATTACTCAAGGGGTATATAATATCAATGAATTGTGTTATATAGAGAGAAAATAACATGTTCTTTTTATTTTGTTCAATGTTGAAATAGTACTCCATATGCCTGACTGTCATTTTCCTGGCTGAATTGGCCATTGCAATTACTGCGTTTGTATTCCCAAATAAGATCCAAGAACTGATCAATAAGGAATTGTCAAGAGAGTTGATAGAAAAGTATAGGGATGATGACAACCTGAGGAACCTAATCGACGAATTTCAGAAACAGGTTATTTTCAAATCATATAACTTTGTTTTTGTCCATGTGTGTGATTTTTCAATGATGAACATGCACTTACCATATGAATTTCCTTTAGTATCAATGCTGTGGGGTTTCTGATGAGGGTTACAAAGACTGGTCACACAATATTTACTTCAATTGTTCCCCGGAAAACCTCTCGTCGGAACGCTGCGCCGTTCCCTACTCTTGTTGCAAAAACCCAACTAATATTGTGGTTTGTTAATATAGATTATAAGTAGCTTTTGAAATGTATTCCAATTATAATTTCACTGCTTTGTCTTCCTCAGAATAACTTGGTGAACGTAATGTGCGGATTCAACACTCAGAACAAACCCGTACGTATAAAGTTGTAAAGTTTTCGCCGAGACGTTGTTCATTATTATATTTTGAGCAATGACCGGCTAATATAGTAATAATTATATTACATGCTGTCATTAAGGATATTTACACTTAGTAAGTTAACAACTGATAACATATCGATCTAATTTATTTGTTATTATATGTGCTTCATTAACGAATTGCTTTCCGATAGGTTACCGAAGCTGGAAAATTAATTTACACCGAGGGTTGTATCACAACAATGTTTGAATCTGCTAAAAGAAATCTGTACGTGATCGCTGGAATCTCATTAGGAATTGGGTTTGCACAGGTAATAATTGTGTTCATATTTAGAAAAGTTGCATAATATATGTTATCAATTTCTAAATGTTTTGTCATTTTTTGTAGCTATTTGTGCTTCATCTTGCCAAGACTCTATGTGACCAAATAAGTATGCAAAAAGCAATGTGGATTTAGGTTTATTACAAACACATATATTCCAATCTCATGGAATAATCCAGAACCGATGCAAATCGGAGAGTTATACATGTACATATTTATTTTATACATCTTTATATGCACAGTTTAATGGTGCTTTGTATTGTGTGTATGGCAATACAAAATATAATCTCGAATTTATATGCTCTTAGTGTTTGTAGATTTTATATAAAGTAACATTTACACAGTCTAATTTTGTAAAATAAACTTAATTGTGAGGCTCTACCCGGCATCAATCTATATAAAGGACATAATTTGCTCGTGTGTTTTGTTATATGAGGTTCATTTCAAAAAGTATGATGATACACTGTAAAATGAAGCAGTGATGTATGTGTTTGACACAATTGAGACATTTTTCCCTTAATTGGTTTTTGATTTCTACTCAATCGGCCCATATAATTTTGAAATGAGGCTCGTACGTACTTTATACAATTTGGGCATCATTCCATGAAACTATTGTTTCATTTTGATATAAGCATTCTCATTTTATAAAACATTATATGTAGTAATTGACGTACTGTACATCTGCTGTAAAATGAGATGTTTAATAAATATAGATTTTATATACTTTGTAATTGGTTTTTGTGATCATACAGTACGTTTATTCTTGAATTTATTTTAAACAGAATGTAATTAATGGATGATCCCCAACCTGGAAACTTGGTCACGAATCTTACAAGGAAGAGTTTTATTTCATAATTTTGAATGAAGTACTAGAAACAGGCGACAACGTATGAAATCTGTATTGCAAATTTTAAAATGCGGGTAAGTTTCCCGCATTGTGATTGGTTCTCAGGATGGGGCGGGTCTCAAGGCGTGGCTTAACTGCATTTACCGGTGTGATCGAACGGAAAGATCTCGCGCCACTCGATCTTGATCTCGCGTATCGAAACGAAAGTAATCTTCAGTTTTGAGGTAAATACTAATCAAAATGAGTGTGGTATGAGATTTCAAATAACGACGAGAGCAATATTTAATGAGTCTGGTTTATTTTCGGTAGAGTTTCATATGTGAAGAATAGCTCGAGATCGAGAAATGGAGATCAATGAGAAGGAAGAAAGGCAGTGCGCAGTTGACGTTTCGTGGCAAATTAGTGGTGGAAAATCTATCTACGATGCTGTGTTATTCTTCGCAGCAGATTCCAAGTAAATACGACGCAGCTTAATTATCGATCGATATGTTAAAATGCAATCATGGGATACGCATTTTGTCTTTATACCCGACCTTTTTGATAGTATGCAAATCTTTTGAGAGGTGCGCCTCCTGGTGGCTTCCATCATAAGCTTGTAGAATTATGAATGTATGAATGATGCACCTTGATTGCAACTCCAACTCTTTTGTTGCTATACTAATTATTCAACAAATTGTTTTACAACTTTTTCCACATAGTTGAAGTGGAATTAAATGTTTGTGGAAATATAATTTGTACAGAGTTTGGCCAATTTTAAATGTTTTTCCACTTGTCAAGCTAAATAATTAATAGATAAATAGCTGGTGACTATTTCAATAAACTTTTAATTAAATTTGCATATTGCGTGCTTGTAAAGTAAATACTAACAATAAATATTAATTATGTTTAATAATTAATAATAACAAATTTTGAAAGTTTCATTTGGTAAAATTTGAAATTTTTAAATGACCTAATAAGGAAGTAACTATTAATTAAAATATACAGAAGTGGCAGAATAGAAATATATAATGAAATGTAGCTTCTTCATAAAAATTTGAATCGGATTATATAAAATGGAATAATGTTGTTGCCAATATTGGCATTATAGTGTTGGAAGTTTAATGACTTGAAGACATTTTAGGTGACTTGACTTGACACGAGCATGCATTATTAATATTTACTATGTACTCTGTTGACAGTTATTATTCGCCAAAATAAGCACATGACCCATAATTGCGTGTCCATTGCAGTGATGACGATCGTATGAATAGAGCCTGAATAGCTATTTTTATTAGCCATCAAAATTATATAGTAGATGCGACCGCCGTATTACTTCCAATAAAATACCGGCTTATGTTTTTCATCATTATTCTGTTTGCCAACGTTACAGATGCGAGCAAGTGGAGGACGTGGTCACCGCCGACAACTGCGTCAACCTCTGGAAGACGGACACCGAGCAGCGAGAGCTGAGCTTGCGGCTCGCCGCGGACCACAACCGCCTGGTGCTCCAAGTGTCGGTGCTGTGCGATGCCAGGCACCTCGAGGTGTACGGCAACAGGGAAGAGTACCTGGACACTGTAACCTGCCACCTTGTCGAGAAGGTCGATGACGATTTCGTGGTGTACAAGGGCGTTTGCCGTTTCCACCGGCCCTTGGCGGCGTGCCGAATAGACGTAAGAAACCGTTCCCTCGTGAGTTCCCTCGCGAGTTTCATTTATTCATTTATGTTGAGTGGCTTTTTTTAATATTTCTCACCCATATAATTATTTTATGGGGGTAATTAATGCATATATTAGCATCAGCATTGTTTTAATTGTATGCAAAGTACCACAAAGTAGTACAAAGTAATCCCCAGTTGCGCCATCTCGCGGAGAATAACAAGTTAGGGATTATAATACCGTTTTTCTTTGGTATGTATTGAGGTGAGTGAGCAATGTGAACTTATTGTGTGTGTAAAAACAAAGAAGCCACCGAGTTAACATTCCGTATGGTACCGGCCACCAGAGGGCGCGTTACGGATTAAGAATAAATCAGGAAATATGCAGGAGGAATTTCGGTTATATAACTGCACTGGTAAATGTATTAACAGGAAGGTATTATTAATAACAGATGTAAGTATTATTTCATTTTTGGGAAATGTAGTTGATTATAAAGGAAATTTAAGAGAAAAGATACGGTGGAGTACGGCAAGAGTACGCGAGATTGATGAACCCAATTGTAACGTTTTTCGGCTTCATTGGATTTAATGCGGCCCAAAATTTATGTCAAAACATTACTATATATATTGTTTTTTGTAAACATTGTCCAAGCACTGTTCCACTTTAAGCTTTAGAGCCGTGCGCTAAATCGTGCCACCGAGACCCGGCACATTGCCACGTACCCTGCCTTGCCTGCGCAAGCTTGCCGTAAATCCAGCCAATCGCAGCCCCTGTCCACATGCACATGTACACATTTTAAATATGCTACACTTTACTTTGGCCGCAGTTCAAATCGCTCAAGTCGACAAGCAGCCTGTGGCTTTACGGCGTGGCCGTAACTCTGACGGACAGGCACGTCGCTCACCTTCCTCCACTTCCTCAACTTCCCTCACCGGCTGGCAACATTCTCGGGTTGCTCAGCGCCTTCCAGGCTCTTGGTGTCAGCTCAGCAGGCTCTGGTGCTGCTAGGAGCCGGAGAAACGGTGCCACGGATGAAGACCGACATCGAGCCGAAGGAGGCGGAGAAACGAGAGCAGCGGAAGGAGGTGGAGGAGGAGGAGGAGGAGGAGATGAAAGTGGAGGTGGAGATGGAGGGTAGGTGGTTTGGAATGGTTTGCCATGAAACGGCCCCTGAGTCGTATAAGCGACTGATCGCTTTTATCCGCTCCGTAGACGAAGCCGATTGGAGGCGGTTGTCATAGCGACGGTGGCGTCCGCCGAGCGCAGACTTCGCAAACACTTCGACCACAGAATAGAGCAGCTGGAAGAAAGGCTGTGCGCCAAGATCGACGCCCTTCAACACAGGTAACATTTTAACAACTTTTCAACCGATACTTACCGCATTTTCACCGCGGTACCTTCGCGCGAAGCTCTCGGAGAAACTTTTCGTTCTGCCGCAAGCCTCCGCCGTAAAAACCATTTGACTTTTGGTGGTTTGGTAAGATAGCACTGTGTAAGATGAAAGGTAACGTTCCTCATTTGACACAGTGCTCGTAGTGTACCATGTCTTGACAGTGTAAACAGAACGTAATAACGTAATTGATGTCCGCGCATCGAAGCCTAGCACCTTTGTGGCCATCACTTAATGGGTGCGGCCACAATGCTTTCTTTTAATGGTGTCAGGTAAAATTTAGCTTTGTATACTCCCTTGCTTTCATCCAATCACCTCGCACGTGAACTGAAATAGGCGTGTCGCCAACTGCCATCTGCCATCTGCCGTGTGTTGATGAGATGCTACCACTCGGAATGAGAAACAAACAGGAAAAGTTAGGTGACGAATGAGGTTTTAGGTCTTTGTTTTCACTGGTAATGGAGCTGCTTTTTATTATTTATTTTTTGCAACCGGTTACTTTTAGCATTTTAGCAACTTTTAGCAGCGGAGATTACAGTCTTGAGGAGGTTTGCAGTACTATAGCTGCGTAAGCGTATCGGCAGACTTTTGATGGAGTTTCCGGTAGATGGAACACGATGACAGTTGGCGGTTCAGTGTGCGGAATGGAAGGGATGTGATGTGTCTGCCTGCCTGCCATGGTCTGACGGTTGCGGATGGGCACGAGTGTCGGCCGATCGATCGCGCCGTGAAGTACGGTGTGTACGTACAAATATTAGATGGGCGATTTGACGGCTTTGACAGCGTGGTGAGAAGTTGCAAACCGAGGTGTTGGCAGATGGAGATGGTGGTTAACGGTTGCCGGGGCAGGCCACGCGGTTATTAATCGGCGTATCGCCAAGATGGCCGGTGATGGCGGTGGATGCAGCATCTCGGTTCTCGCAGCCGGGGGCAATGTCCATATGTGAAAGCTCGTAAAAACCTCCCAACTATGTTGGCCATCGCCAAACGATAACGTAAATGTGACGTGGAAAATGCAACATTTCACCAATATTGCGTGACGATTTACGCGTTCACCGTAAACGCTTTATTCGCTGGTACGCTGACCAGTGAGTGACCAGTTAGGAAGCAAACTGGTTATATGTTTCAACGTTTTGAATTGTCTACGTGTGTGTTTATATAAACTATTGGTTTTTTGGTTTGTTTTAGAGATGTGATGGGTGAAATTATATTGATTTTCCCACGCTCCTAACACTCCCGGTTGCAGTTAGGTTTTGGGTTACTTAACTGAGCAAGGGCAAGGTGAAGTGGAAAACGATTATCACAAATTGTTAACTAAAAAATGTTGTGGGACAGGTTACTTTTTTGTTATAAACCAATTATGCAATGCACATTTGCCGTCAAATTTTGACGGGTTACGGCTCGTTATTAATAATAGGGAAAGAGATAAAGTGTTTATTGTCAAATGAAACAATTCTTATTTTTCTGGAAATAACAATAGTTGAGAAATGGTAAGTCAATTAGGAGTTTGCACTTAGCACTTGGGTGTCGAATTTATTGAAAATATAGTAATCAATATTTTGCAAAGTTATATTGGTAGTATATGACCAGCATCTGGTAATTTTAATACAGCGTTTCATTTGCAGTGTGCATATGGTATACGTATCTACTCTAAATGTTAATACTTCAATGTAAAAAAAAATATTGGTTGGGAAATTGGACTGGGAAAACATCTGTCTGGAAATGCTTCAATATTCAGTCTCAACTTATATTTATGGATTTAGTGACTTTATGTTGTTATATATAGTAATGCCGTGCATATGTTGCAATATTTGAGATTGCTTTGTAAATGGAGTCTTTGGCATTAATAGCCGTGAGAAGTTATTAAGGTAAATGCGTATTTTAATTTGGACAAATGTAACGTTGCCAGGGTAATTCTGACAACCGTGCACCTAAAGTATTGAAAATCTATAAATACGGGGGAAATGGAGAAATGGAAAATTTTAATCCCGATTATTTCCAAATCAATATAAGCAGCAATGTGACGTATACTAAGGTGCAACTCAAGGTAAAAATACCCCCTTTGCTCATTGGTAATGGTGGGCGAATCAAGGTCGAATCCCATTCGCGGATGAATATGTGCACAAATAGAAAGCACCTTCATGATTTCTCATTGTTGGATATAGGAGAAATTAATAGGCGTACAAGTAAAGTACAGTACTATGATTTCTCATTATTGGATATTAGGAAAATTAATTAGCAGAAATGTAAAGTAGTAGTAATATTAATATACGTATTGTAAAGCACCTTTATGTTTTCTCATTGTGGATAAAAAAAAGTATGTCATTTGTTATAAAAATGCACAAAGTTTGTCACTATAATTTATAAATACCTAGCAAATCCAGATACTATTTATAAGCCATAATAGGTAATTGAATCTGTGAACAATTTGTTAGCATTGCGGACATAG
Organism: Glomeris marginata; assembly: GCA_034696005.1. NCBI lineage: Eukaryota > Metazoa > Arthropoda > Diplopoda > Glomerida > Glomeridae > Glomeris > Glomeris marginata. The sequence goes on along the minus strand of JAQFZQ010001469.1, from coordinate 7,718 downwards.
ATGAATATTGATTTTTTGCAAGGTTCAAATTGCATATTGGCAACGTACGAAATTAGGGGATTACACGCTATTAGAAAGCTAATCTGAACTTATCTTGGAGATTATTGGGTGATTTGATATTGGGAAAGAAAGGTATTTGCTCTTTCCGATAAGTGATCAATTTTTCCGGGGCCGTTGTCCTGCGCAATAAGTATAGTAACCCGACGGCGTGGGAAGCTGGCAACATGTTTCCCTGCAAGCGACATCTCTTCATTTTTACTTTTATATTGCTCATTTACCTCTTTAACTAAAGTGTTTGGAGTGGTTTTGGATCTCTGGGCGGAAATTCACTGTCCGTTTGCCCGCATTGCTCGTGTGATGTGCACGGAAGCCTGTCGGATGAGGGGCTAGGGGTAGCTTGTTGCCTCTCTTCCATCTCAATCTTCGACTCCTCTCAATGTCCCAATGTGCCTTGTCCAACGTCCACCAAACTGTGACTTATTATTTATCGGCCTTTGGAGCGTTGCCCTCCAACATTTTCTCGTTTGCAACGTTGAACAAGACGAAGGAGAGACGAAGCGTTAAATTCTGTTGCCCCGAGGAAGATGATGGCATCTTTTCTTCCTTTCCTCCTTCTTCTTTTTATTTCCAAGCTGAATTTATTATCCGACGAGGTGGCCGAAAAGGTGGACTAACGTTGAAACAGGGGGTTGGACATGATTGATCATGTGACGACACGCAGCGTAATGGCGACACTTTTTAGCTCAATTGCTCTTAATGGTTGCTCAGGAGCTCACACAATGTCTGCTTTTCTCCTTCCTCCGCCTCCTCAGTATTTATTATTATTTTTGGAGCGAAAAAAAAAACGATATTTATGATAATTGCCCTACTTTTATTGGAATAATAATGATTTTTATGGGAACCGTAAAGTAGACTGGCTGTAGAATCGATAATGGCATTTCACTGTGGTCGTATAAAAGTATTCTTTTTGAAAACAAAGTCGGGTATTTTCTTAGGGAATGGAATTTTGTTATTATTTTCGATTAAAATTTCATAAATTTTTGATGGTTTTTATATGTGAAAGTTTTAAACAAAAAGTTTTCTTTGTAATATTGGGAGGGTTGAGGAGAGAAAAATTGGTGGTGCGTACGCAGACCGTGATATTTCATCCTGGGGAATGCGAGTGTCTTGCAAGTTAATTGTTTTTGGGAGCATGATTCCTGCGAAACTAAAGCACTTAGCACGGCTGTTGGCGATCGATTATTGTTACACTATACTGAATCCTTTCGGTTGCGAAAGAGTAACTTTCATTCTTCTGCTCCGTTATCCCCGGAATCCGTAAGAATGCCTCCTGTTATTGAGAATGTCGTTAACCGCGTTTTTCTACGATGAACGGTTGCGGAGTTATGGCGATTCAAAAATTCGAACGTAATGGCCGCCATTTTGTTCGAAATTTGCGGCGTTCGAAAATTTTACAAAACGGCGTTTTTCTCGGCAACGGCTAAACGTAGAAAAACGCGGCCAACGATGTTTTTATCTGTGAGTTATAACCATTCATATTTCATATAGTTTTTTTCCACCATCTGGAATTAAAATAAGAAATATGATTTTACTCCGCGCCAGCGCATGTGTTTACTCGTATACTAACCCTGTATAAATTTCACCAAGACGGACAATATATTTTGACACAAGCTAAACGGATATCTTTTTATTTGGACGAAATATTTGTTGCAAGTCTAGCTGCTGTTGTTTTTCAAAGCCCCCTCATTCATCCCATCCCCCAGTTTTCCAACTTCTCCCTGTGATGTTTGTTCGATAATGTGACGCTTTGAACAGACGTGTCCGCTTTTCTCGGCTGCTATTGGTCGAATGGATTGCGCTCGTTTCTCATTGGTCGATGCCAAGTGATAAGCGATCTGCCTCTCTGACCAAATGCCATTCGTGCAGCTGTAAGCACCGAGTGCACGTGGTCATTTCTGTGACGTCATTGTCCCTGTAGTATACAAAAGGTATGTTCACACCTTTTTATCGATTGTCGTGTTTTTGTGGGGGGAGAAGGAAAATCAAACCAGTGAATTGTTTATTATCATTGCTTTTAAAAGGTTTCAGAATGGTAACATACTTACACGTGAATGCGATGCAAACAAAACGCGGCCAATGAAACTTTGAAGCCGTACAAAATTCAAGCAAAAACCAAACAATATGGCGTCCAACATGTTGTGCGCAGTTTGATCAAGTGACTATAAACAAATATTAACAAATTGATTTAATTCATAACACTTTTAAAGTAGGTACATATTGGTTGTTTATTTAAGGAAATTGGGGATTTTTTTTGGGCAAAACTTTGTTTTTAGCATTAAAAAAGTGGAGGACATTTAAGGAATTAGGGCACTATGAAAACACCTAAGTGGCCCTTAATTCCAACTTAATGTGCAACTTAATGTGCATGCAACTTCACACATATTTAGCATGTCATTACATGAAATGTTATAACCTTTGGGCGTGTTTTGTGTATAGTATTATAGAATAATAATGTATGTATATTGTATAATGGGGCATTTGTTGGATTTTTGTCCAAATTACCGGAAGTGTTTAAACACTAGCAAAAGTCGTGAAAAATGTTGTCAGGTCACCGACTGAGTATAAAAACAAAGAGATTTTTTGAACATAAAAATACTATATGTGACATCCATCACCTTTGTGACCAGAGAGATAAGATGAAAGTTTATACGCAACCTCTTATACTTTAAGTTTATAAAAAGAAATTTTAAAAGGAAAACAAGAAAGGCAGTTTGAAGTTTGAAAACGTGTTAAAAGCTGGAGGAATGCTAATCTTAATCTCCTCCTTCCTCCTCATGTAACGTTGAAATGGCATGTAAATGGCACCCAAATTCTTAGCTTGGGGGTAAACGGTCACAACACATATACATGTAAAATGAGCTTCCTGGAATTTTATACACTTTTAACGAGTAATATTTTAATCTACGGATCTCATTATAAATGTTATAGAAGTGTGTATAGGCAAATTAATTAAACTATACACGTGTCGGTTGGGGCATATGGTAATTGAATGCAGCTACATTTAGGCTTATGTTTTGAGATTTGGATTCCGTCTATATATTTATTGTTTATATTGGAAAGGGTGTATTGACAATGAGATGTCGCTGTTGCCAACTTTTCTGCTCGCATTTTAAAAGAATGTTAGGAATTTGGTATAGCCTATACCTACTATAGACGTATACATGAATCATTCTTGCACACATTATATATGGTGAAAAATGATTTCAGTAGCATTCCTAATGAGCAGCTTGATATTGCACACGGTATATTAGCCCTCTATTTCCCTTTTTTTGTTATAACGATGTCGTTTTTTATGGCATAATGACTTCCTTTCATCTTCATTTGCCAGTCAAGATTTATTTAATGAACACTGATTTAATTTAGCATGCAGTTGGGCAAGCAGCTATAGGCCTAATCATATTTCAATTTTCATTTATTATCTATACGTTGATGCTGGCACAACTTGAAACTTTTTTTTTTAATTTAATCTGGGAAGTTCTAATTTATTCACTACTGTGCATGTGAAGTTGAGCGTTGAACTATATTTAATCTGATTTGCTGAAACCATGTTTTATATACTATCTATACCTATATCTGTTGCCATGCATTTTAAATTTATTTCCTTGAACATGGCCTGCTTCCATTAATGTTGGTTTCATTGGTTTCATTCAGGGGGATTTCCCTGATATCACCATGTGTTCTCATATATACCTATATTATAGTATAGTACATAAATAAATGTAGCCTACAGATATTTTGAAGCACCTGGATAGTCAGTCATGTAACAAAATAAAAAAAAAATAGTTGGCAAGGAATTCGCTCTTCATTTGTTGCAAGTGATGAGTTTATTATTGGAGGGTTGTTAGTTGGCAGCAATTGGTTGCCAGTGACAGACGCCATTCATTTTCAACTAAATGCTGGCCAAGAATTTGTTTTTGCTGACCAAGAAGAGGCCTTTAGCCTTTATCATTTAGCTCCGCCCACCTGTCAAGTGACCGCAACCATACGACCAAAGATTACCATGCACAGTATACTTGTTTGCTTACTTTAGTGTCACCTTGTAATTACTTTGACAGTGTCATCATGCAAGAAAGTTAGCCATTGTGTAACTTGTGGTGCGAGGAACGAGGGTGATCCGCGATCCGCAACCCGCGATCCGCACGACTTGATTGAGAAGTTGGTTTTGCAGTGAAGAGTGATTTTAGGTTTGAAGGGGTCGCTTGTTGGTTAGTGTTGCCAAACACTGCCATTTATCCCTCTGCACATGTGCTTTTTCCTTAACGTTCATGGCATCAATCAACTACTTCTTTCACATGTTTTTTGCTCTCCCTTTTATTCGTTTTTTTTTTATTGGACGCTTGAAACGTCAGAGAGAATTTGAAAAGGCAGTTTGTGAGTTGTAGGTGGGAATGTAAGCCCTAAGTGGGCGGTGCCAGCACTTAAGGATGAATTACGCGATTTATGAGAGATGACTAGGTACAGTATAGAGGAAGAAAAAAAGAGGGGGAAAAGCCACGTGGTAGGGGATTTTTTGTTGGAATACAAGAAAAAATGGTGAAGGGGGATCTCGACTTTAAGCGAAACGACTTTAAGTGAGCAATATAAATGCATTTATTACTGGGATTATGTTCTAAATTTGGCTATTCTTGTCTACATTGGGGTTTTGAAAGAGAGGGGGAAGTTTATGAATGGGCCATTGAAAAGAATTGAAACGAAAAAGGTTTTTATTTACTTCAGCTTGAATAGTATATAGTTTTTTGTTTAAAGGTGAACTGACAAGGTAAATTTCTTGCAACCGATTTCTCTGAAAAATTTCCCATGCATAAACAACATGTATTTGCATATGTCCATTTTTTTTCTAATTTTTCCACCGATTCGTTTGTTTTTAAATAAAAATTCGCCAATTTACCCCAAAATAGGTCCTCAAAAGTCCTCACACGGTCACAATTTACATCCGGGACAGTACGTATGGCAGACCACTGGCATCAAAACGTGCTAAATTCCTATTGGCTATATACTAGAATTTTTCCCCTCCTAGCCTCTCTGCACAGGCCCAAACACATACAAATTTCAATCTGTTAAAACACTTATGATTTTTTTAAAAAAAAAGGAAAAGAAATGAACTCATAGTTTTAATTTTAATCATTCTTTCTACAGTCCGAATATCATGGGGTGTTACAAAACCCTGTCAGTTCAGCTTTAAGTACATGTTGGAGGTTGAATGAGTGGATTTCTACAATGTCATGTCTGTTTCAGATGTGGTTGCATGAACGGGGAGGTTGGGAGCCGGAGTTGCACCACCGATGACGTCACTGGACGATGATGAGGTGCAGTTGTTGGACCCGCATTTCACGTGGTGGCTTCGGCTGGTCGTGTCCATCGTGGGCACGATGCTTCTGGCCGGAGGAGTGTTGGGAAACGCCCTGGTGCCCATTGTCGTGTGGCGAAACAAGGACCTCAGGAGCTCCACCAACTTGTTTCTGGTCAACCTGAGTGTTGCCGACCTGTTGGTGCTTCTGGTCTGCACACCAACCATCCTAGTCGAGGTACACTCCAAGCCCGAGGTCTGGCTCTTAGGCCATGCCATGTGTAAGTTCAACCTTTTTGTACGCTGACATGTTCAAGAGTGCAGTGACTGTCTTATGCAATTGCGCAGTGCACTCTTGAATGTGGAAGCACTTTTATACATATAGAAGTGGAATGTTATCGGATTACGAAGGCTCCGTATTTTACATGGCATTTTTCATGGAACCAGCGGAGGTGAATAAAATGCAAGTTTCTCAGAATATATTTTGATAGGATTGAAGTGACGTCATCGTCGTCAGACATGAAAAATCACAATGCGTTTGGGGAAATGAATGGCATCTCATAAAATGCCAACGTGCAGTAAATACAACCTCATCACTCACACTCGATTTGATTGACATTTTTCGTATATTGCACGTGATGAGTGTGAATATGCAATATGTAGGAGGATGCCATGCATGCGAGGAGGTAAAAGTAGACTAGATTGGAGGCTACTTATCACGTCCGCCATCTTGATTTTTGTTGGAAATCGATGAACCACAACTGGGATTGAGCGTTTTATGGCCACCATTGCATCAGTCAGACTAAAATGTAATTAACGTTCGCATTTGAAATTGAGCAACTACGTAAAGGAAAATTGTGAAAGGATAAAAGATCGAGAAAACGTTCGATTTTTGTCAGTGACGTAACGTTATTAGTGTGGCTTCGGGGCGCCATCTTGCGCGTAATTTCCGAACGAAGTTTGGCTGTAGGCTATACTTCGGCCAATTCTTTGGGTTAGCGGTGTCAGTTTGCCCATAAAACCTGTCATCTTGATCCGTGTGAACAGGCTCCATTACGAGACTGGATTACAGTGTTCTAAATAAATAGACGTTGGTTGGCAGCTGCTATTTTCGAGCGGGAAACAAAGAAATAAGTTTGAACGATGGCGCTTCGGCTCCCGGAGTCGAAAACTTACAACCGATGTCAAACAAATTGTATTCGGCCATTAAACGTATATATGTTGTAGTAAATGTGAGGAGACGTGATTCTGCAGAATTACTGAACCAGTAAATGTGAGGAATCAATACTAAAACATTAAATTACGTAAATACCGCTTTTCGCCTAACCCCCGCAATTTTTTTACTTGTGTGCGGGACTGAGTAACGTTTAGTTAGTTAGTTTATATTAGGTTAGGTTAGGTTTTGAACGCGCCCACGGCTCGCAAAGTAAAATAGGCTTACCGCATATTTACTAGTGATTCTGCAAAATCACTGGTTCCGTACATTTACTATAACATATATAACAGCCAATGAAATTAATAGAAGAGGAAGAAAAAAGTAACGCATTTATGAAAAAAAGGGGTTTGAAAATGTATTTTCTTAAAAGAAATACACGAACGGGTTGCATCCGTGCCACTATAAATAAAAGGACACTTGAATAGAGTATGTGAAATAGTTGTGTATGGTATGAGGGTAAGTCAATATGTATTTGATTTTTTTAAAGGGGAAAAATGAGTGCATTTGGGCTATTTTCCAAAAAAACATGTGCAGAAAAAACATTTAAATTTTAGCATAAATGTACACTAAGGTGTTAACAGATGGCAATTTTGATGACCAGATTAGTTTTTATTAAACTATTGATTTTAATTAAACTGATTACGGAGGAAGTAATTTATAAAGGGAATAAAATGTTAGTTCGAATTTTTGCCACCAGGCGCTGTTACGCAACCAACACTGAAATATGGTTTCTTCATGCTTATTTATTCATCTTGAACTCCTTTTTAGGAAGTTTCCGTTCTGATAAATAACCGTATTAAGATCGCACATTCTTGCATAACATTACATAACTTGTGGAATTAACAGCGCCGTATTTTCCCCTAGTGACAAAACTTGGAACTGCATATTTCTTTTCTGAATAAATCGCATCTCCATGTACTTACCATGTTTGGGTGGAAATAAGTTTGTCAGAGTGTTTTGACGCTTCATTAATGCAAACTGCCCAAGTTATGAATATTGTATGGTTTGCACCTCTGGGTACAAAATAGTTGGGAAAAAAAATACAAAGCCGCCATTTTGAATCGAATAACCTTAAGGTTAATCATCCCGAACGTGTAAAGACTGCACTGGTGGGTAGGTGGCGCTTCGGTCGAAACGGCGTGTTGCTGAAATAAT
>JAQFZQ010001468.1:0-19355 GCA_034696005.1 Glomeris marginata | reverse complement strand
GTTTAGCTATCCTATCGACAACCGCCATTTTGCAGCTTTCAGCATGGGCGGAGCTTCGGTGAAATAGGTCAATTGCAATCAGCAAGAAAAACCAAATATGTTGTCTCAAAGTTTAAATGAAAGTTGTAACAATGTTCGAACAATGCCTCTTAATGGCATTGCTTGCATTTTAATCACTACACAAATGTTAGAAATCTCTCGAGAATACAGTGATTTCACACATAGGCCTACCTATATATCAAATAGGTAACTATTTTTACATTCAGATCTGTACATACTGTATTTCCTGTAAGTTTAACACTGTAGGGAGTCAAATAGTAATAGTAGAAATAGATTATTATTATTATATTACACAAGCTTCTAATCATTTTTCTCAGAAACACTATATAGTGATTCCACATTCAAGAGTGCACTTATTACCATCAACGTTTACTAGCAAAAATCTAATAATATCTTACAAGATTTCCCATTTTTGTCTCCTACTATCTAGCAACCACACATTGCATATAGTCCACGCCCCAAGACATTCCTATTGGCTACCATTACGGGAATAAAGCCGTTTTAGCGTAATGCAGCTATGCAACCTTGACTGTGGAAACACTATATTCTTTTTGTCTTTTAACAGCCTCTGCGTTTCGGCTCATTTGGCACACTGCATCTTTAAGTGTATTGTCTTTTTTTGCTGGTTTTCGGTGGGAAAACGAGATTAAAAAATGCATAGTTTGCCACTGCGACAAGTTCATTAGGTACTCATTATGCAAACAGGTACCATAAATATAAAAAAAAGTGATTCACTGTACATTTTTAAAGGAGGTTTTTAAGAAGTATCTGCCTAGGGGTAAGTTTATAGCACGTGCCTGTAAGCATGCAACATTTTTCTAACTTTGCAGGCAATTAATATTCAAAAAGGCGTTTATGTACATGTGTGGTGTGAGTGAGTAAGTGGTGTACAAGTGTAAACTGGCTCTTATTCCCAGGTCTTTATGGCTTTACAACGAGACACAACGTATCCAGAGAGAGAAGAAAAGAGCACTAAGAGAGAAGACAACAGCAGCTTGTTTGTTTGTGGCCAAAGAAAAGAGTGCAAACCACGTGCTTGTCAATCTTGACAACTTCATCCCTGTTCTTACTTTTTTAAATATTCACACCGCCAACTTGCTAATATCTCATTGAAACATGTCATTTGCCACTCTTGTCATCGCATTTTCACCTGCTATGTAACCTATGACTCCAAACATACAATTACAATTAAAGCTAATACTAACATTAAAAATCACAAAACAGGACTGGATTTCAAAATATTTGTACGTAAGCACCTGCCATTGACAAGATGGAGGCTGTAGTGGGGAGTATTATGCAATCAGATTGGCTGAGAACAATTTTTCTCACTAAGGAAGCCATTTTTCTAACTTTTTTCCTTCTTCAGCCAATAGCAGAGGACTGAAACAGTAATCTGAACATTATAAAGACCTGGATATTTGGAAATTATCAATTGGGAAATTTTATTTACAATGTCAGCCTATCTTATAATTAAAAAAACCTTTGAATAATCATACAAATTTGTTTCAAATTTCAAAACATTGCATTAAATTGACAAACATCTTAAATTGACTTACATTGGATTTATTAATTTGATGTTTAGATAAATAAATTTAACAAATGTTATATATTATACAGACCTAATGAAATTAATTCCTATTTTAAAAATAAATAATTTTCATAATTGCTGAACGTTTAAGAATTTTAAAGTAACAAAAACCTTATTTAATTCTTGCAAATTATTTGATTGCATACCATTATAAACTGTTATTATTATTATGAATATCAACTTATTAATTTGAGCCCAGCCCTTAGCAACCCACATTTTCAATTTTTTGCTATGCTCTACATTTCCAGGTTTTCCAGACGAGTGGCAACCTTGTTTTTCATTACATTAGTGATAGAAAAACCTAATAGATCAAAGCTACACAATAAAAATGCACCATCACCATATATAAACTACAAGGTACCTTATTAAAATTAACAGTCATTACATCCTGAACAAATGGATCCCATGTATAGAAACAATTCTGCATTTTCCTACTGGGAAATCCCCCAAATACCAACAAATTGTTTATAAACTTCCACACAAACATTATTCACTCAAATTATACTTCAATTAAAAACAACATTAATATCAGTTAGTTAATTTATTTTAAGTAGGACTTCATATATAATAAAAAAATTATTTAATTTTCCTGGTTTCTTTGTTGTTGCAAATTTTCAAATCTAATTTTCTCTGAATTTCCAGATCAGTAAGAATCCTCGCATAGTTTTACTAAATTGTCTGGAAAAACAAGAATGAAGATATATACTGGAGTAGGAATTTTGTGTCTGAAAGAAAAATAAAATGAAAAATCTCATCAACAACAGGGAAAATTCCACACACAAAGCAAATAAAATGCGTAATAAAATTTGGCAACATTCATTGATAAGTGTTTCATTATGCATGAATAGTTGGGATAGTTAGAAGGCCTGCAGGATGATGTTAGGGTGGGCTTCTCGCAGAGGTCAAATAAGGGCACAACAGGGTGACCTAAACCCCTCATTTTCACCCCCCACTTCTCCCCCTGAAACCCCCTCAACAGCCCTCCCTAAACAATCTTTTCCCCCACACCATTTAATACTGGCGTAATACTCACACCCATCCCACTGAGAAACCTCACTTCAAAAAATCCAACAACATCTGAAACTTCCAATATACTTATTCCCCAATTTATAAACACAACATGTTGCAAAAATCGCCAAAGAAAAAATGGAAAAACCCCAGCGTCATCCTTAGGATAGAGCTTCTCGGCAACATTTCTTTGTTGTTGGGCTCCGATCGCTTCTATAATAAAAGGGCCCTTAGGGGGGAAAAAAAAGAAAACGACTCAAAATGGCAATATAACCACGAACAGACTTTGTTAAAACTGCTACCACATGTCCATCGACGCTTCGGACACGCGGATGGCCAATGAGAATAAAGGAACAAGTAGTAGAAATCAATCGTAGAGTGATAATTACAAACGCGTCGCAGTAAAATCGCAGCGCGTAAAAAATTACGCGGTTATTAAATGAGTAAAAAAAACGCTGGCCATGAAAAACGTCGCGACAAAACAGTTTTATTTACGTCAGTCTATTTAAAAATAGCGCGCCAGACACATGTTCCACTAGGATGGATTTTTCGACTAGTAAATAAGTCCCAATGTTGGATTTTATTTTTTCCCAGCCATATTTTTCGCACCAAGCGAAAATGGAATAAAACGCGGCGTTTTCACGGGACTTTACGAGTTTTGAAAATCGCAATAAAATTACATTATTGAGACATTGCTTGGCCCAGAGACCAACATCCCCACATGTTCGCAATTCACCACTACGGATTATACACGATGAAGGGAGATTATTTGACGAACGATAACAAGGCGACCGAGTTTCGCGACTTTGAATTTTCACGGCCAGCGACGCGAAAACACGCCGCAAAACAACGGACGGACGCCGCAAAAACAACGCACATGCGGCATGCGTTTTTCACGTTTTCGCGGGATTTTTACTCACTGCGTTCGAGTCGATCCGTGGGCGGTCACTACCAATATCATCTCTCTCTCTTTTTCACACACACACCGCTTCCTTGTTGTTGTATCGATCGCCCAACTCGTAGCTGACAAAAGCGGCAACCAGCATGGGCAGGAGTGCGACGGCGAAACGGCGTGCGGCGGCGACGATCGCAATCGCGCAGCGCTCCGAGTCCGTGCGGAGTAATATTTTTTTGATAGGCCTACAAGTAAAACCAGCGGCGTTGTGCGTCGCTCAAGCTCCTCGGCAGCTCGCGGCACGGAAAACGGCGGGTTCCCGTCGAGAATTCGCGGTGAACACGTCCGAACGACGCTCGCCAAGTGTCCGTTCGATTATTCGTTCGCTTACCAGCTTCGGATCGGTGCTGGAAGCCGTCCGAAACACAGGATCCTTTGTCCCCGGCCCAACTTCCCCAAACTCGCGTATGCAAATCAGCCCGCTCTTCGGTCACGTGACGCGCCGCCGTTCTGGGGGGCGTTTGGTGCGTCGGGTGCCGGTGGGCGGGGCGAGCAGGGGTGACGATTGGACCGATTGGACCTCTCTCGCAACGTCGTCCGAGGAGTCGGGTCCGATTCTTGGAACACCCTCGCATAAGTATTCCCCCTATCCCCCGTCATAGGTAAAGCAATAGAAAAGGAGCCGATACAAGTTGTCAACAAACTCCCTCCGATTCTCTCAGTTTGGGCCGATCTGGACCGATGTGACGCCAGCCCGTTTTGTCGCCGTCACTAGTGGCGTCAAATCGAACGTTTATGACGCCATTTTGTGACGTTCGACTTTCCCGTAATAACCAAGGTCACAAAAATCCAATTAATGACTTGTACCCATTTACTTCAAGTTAATTATTAAATGGAGTAATTGTTGCGGAACATATTAGAATCTTTAATGTGTCTTATAGTAGCTAATTTACTTTATTTACACAAATTTGGATGCAAATATGGCGGAATTCAGGATGGAATGCTGAACGTTTTCACTTTGATGCGAAAGCGAACGGCTTCACTTTGACAATTGAGGTTTGCCCCACGTGGAACACGCGTGTTGGTCTCGCCTACACTTCCGTTGACTTCCGTCAAACGAGCGGATGTTCACGTATAAAAAAAAAACTGCGTAGTCAACTCCCTCAGTGGCCATAGCGACCGTGTTGATAGCTTCCGGTGTGGTTTTATTTGTAGAAAAAGCCAACTATTTTTCATTGGGGGATTACTCAGCCGTATTATTTGCGGAAATGAAGCACTTTTTCGTGCACATTTTGCGCCGGTTGCTCTTAAATTGCCGGAAATAAGGCAAAAATAGCGGGAAAGGTAGTTATGGAGAGATGTCCGTTACAAGAAGCGCCGTTGTGGAGTTAGAGCAAGCGTAGAGCTTAAACCGAACGCCGCCAGGTGTCACCTTCATACAATGGGCCATTGTTTTCCTATTACCAAGCTATTACCAAGATATTAATTACTTTAAAGTTCTTGAATGAACAGTACGAATGAATATGCATGTTAAAAGTATTTATTACGTCATCCTCAAATGTATATCAATATTAAATAATACTTTTTGTAGACGTTCAAGTCTCCTATTGCAAACTCTCAAAAAATTTATAAAGCTGAATTCAAAAATACAAAATGAATTATAAATTATATAATATTCATACACTACTACCAGACTATTTGAAAAACATTTCAGCACGTTTAATATTATTTTTCGGCCTTCCACTGTATTACACACACTGAATTGATGATTCTAAATGTGAAAATGAGTACAATATGTACAAAACTGTACATTCCATCTCAGGAATTTAACCAAAAAGATTCAATACCATATTAACAATAATTAATAATAAATTTGAACATTGTTCAACCAAGGACTCAACATGGTACTTCCCAGGACATGTCATTCAATGGGACCTCCACCAACATACATTTCTATACCAATTTTATTATCTAAACTGACAAATTGTAGCTTTACATTGTTCAATATGTATCAAATATAGAATTCAGCTACATGAAAACAAGATCATTTGACCCTGAAGCCTCAACTTCAATGGTCTTATTGCCCTGTTTGGGCATTACACTTTCCTTATTTCTAATGATGCCCTCTTCATGTTGGTACGCAAAACAGCTTCAACTCTCAAGCATCTTTTGCAACAACTCCCAGGGCAAAATGTTAACAAAGTGCAATCAGAATGTCTCCAGTGTCCCGTTACATCAACGAATGCTTTCTTCGGTCGAGCCTTACGGTACCATGAAAATTTGGGACCTCCTACGCATTCTTGCTGGGATGTAAACAATTCAAGTAAATTTTGGAGATCCTTCACACTCTGCAGCATATAACCATCTGGGATCACAGTGGACATATCAAGTAATGTTTGGTTGATGAAGAAGCGCAATTGCATGTCTTGCGTGATCAGCATTTGCTTGCCAACGTAAGGCTTCATTTCAGGATTCACCTTCATCTGTGAAACAGAAATAAATTGAGGAGAGTTTATTGAGTTCACATGAACAGCCCATGACTCATTCATCAATTTCAATTCTGAAACAATCATTTTCAAGTCATTAAACATTTCCTCTGGGGTTTTCACACTCTGTTCTTCAACTGCAGATGTCACTTCTTCAACATTACTACTGGATGTAGCACAATTACCATCTTCCAATACATTTTCTTCTATATTTCTTCTACTTTTTCCGTTTTGTTTGGCAACTTTTGGTGGTGGTTTAGCTCTGATTTTTGGTGGCTTCCTCAGTGGCTTTGCTGGTTTGGACATGTACGCTGGACGGTTGGGGAATATACTTGGGACTGCATCATCTAATAACTTTGGTGATATTGCATATCTCAATATCACTTTGCCTTCATGGATTACTTTGCGTTCTCTCATTACTTGCCATTCGGGGAAATGTTTGGCACATACACTGTCTTTTGGTCCCAACTTTCTGTCAGTTCTTCGTATTGCTTTTGCCCATTTTTTAAGCTGCTCTTCATCCTTTGGAGCACCGAAAATAGAAACTCGTTCTTTACAGCTCCTGTAGTTTGAATTACAACCAGCAACGAAGCAAACTTTCGGCATTTTGGTCGTGGACTACGAACGCCGTGATAAACGTTTCAAAATGGCGCCGCCCTGTAAAAAAACATGTTTTAAAAATCGCCAATAAACGTATAGAAATCTCTAGATACGAGCATAATTTACCATTGAAAGCAAGTAATGCATATGAAAAGTGCCTGATCTTCGTTTGCATGGCTTTATTGCCCAGGTCAGGCTGGTGGATTCAATTAAAACTGGAATAGTGTACACAGCGGGGGATTTTGCACGTTGCTGGACACACCGCCATCTCAGTGGGCGTGGACAAACACCACGATAATATTTGACGCGCGAATTTCAAATCACGTAACTCTATTTCCAAGTATGAAAATGTATAGAACACGATGGGAAAATAACAGAATAAAGTGAAATGAACAGCAATTCGATGAGTGGCGTATGTCTTTATTTATAATCGCTTAGTTTCCTCCAGTAACAAGTGTCTTATATTATAATCATACAAAGTTCGTTTACATTCGCTCCAGAATGCAATGTAATTAACAACATTATCGTGCAAAAATATATCAGATCTAAAAGTAAAGTTCAAAATTCAGAGGTGAGCAAATAGACAGGTTCATCTTATTGAATGACTGCAATCAGCTTGCTGATATGGAACAATGCACGTTCAGCCACCTTATATTGTCTGAGAATTGAGGAACATTTATTGAAAATGTTTAATCCATAAATTATGTTCTTGGTATAAATTGGGAAAATCATATTTGAATATTCCTAAGACGGTCAATTTAACTGTTGACTACTGTGTTCAATGGATATTGTTAACATTATGCAACAAATTGCATATCTCGCACATAAAAAAAGTGTTTTACTGTAATTTATTAAATACAACAGAAGCAAAAGGTATAATTATATTTTATTTCATCATCTTTTCACACGACAAAAACTGCTGCAAATTGGTCAACAAGTATGTTTTATAGTGCAAAACTCAGAATTCATTGGAAAACTCAGTTTGCACACAAAATGATCATATTTACTCGGTAATATCACTTATTTTAATCCTCAAAGGCAACAGAAACCACATTCCCTGGCATATTTGACAACCTACACTCAATTTGGAATCTAGATCATCAAATAATATCAAATATTTTCGAACATGAGCAACAAAAAAGTTATCAATTTTTCCAATCTACCACGTGCAACATGGCAACATGTACTAAAATGAAATGTTGCATTAAATGTACTTTGTTCTATGTACAAGATATATCCCAAAAATATACCAGATCATGATTGCGATTGGAACATCTAATCTAATTTCACACGAAATTGGGGATATATACTCCTAACTTTGAACTTTCATCAGAAGCTTTGCACATACTGTAATAAGAAACAGCAGGTAAAATAAGGATCAACATTGAAAATATTTCATTTCAACATATTCTGTTTTTATTTACAGCTTCGACATAAAAATGAAGACTTTCTTTGTCATTTTCACTTTGTTGGCTGCTGCAGCAACTGGTAAGTGAGCAAAACTATTTTGGGCTGAATCAATGATGTACTACAGTATGAAAATGAATATTTCTAATTGTTTTGAAACAGTATCGGCTGTGTGCACCTATGAACCAGTAACAGCAAATGCTTTTGTTTCTGAAACCGGTGGAGTGTTTTGTAATGATGTACCTGAAACTACAGGAGTAGGTAAGACTTCCTTGAAAATTGTTCAAGAAAATGAACAATTCGTTAATTAATTACAAATTCTGCCCAACAGGCCAATCAGTTTGCGAATTTGTAGTTTCTGGAGCAGCAGGCATTTTGCTTCTCAATGGCAGCCCACCAAACATTGAAAACTCTTTCTCACTCAGTACGGCAGTCACAAGTACAATCTTAGTCAGAGTAATTGTCAAGTCAACTCTGTCCAATGTAGTTGACACGGTAAAATGATACTTCTTATTTTTCCTTAATAGACTTCGAATATTATGAATGCAATGTAAAATGATGGACAATATGAAAATTAGATAAACTAATATGTATAATGTTTTAATTACATTTATTTTCAGGCAGATACTGTGGATGCACTTACTGGACAACTTGCATGTGTTAACACAGAGGTATGTGATAAGAAACGATCTGCATTTGATAAGAAACACAATTTATATCTTTAGTGAAAATGACACAAATTTAAAACTAATTCCTATTGGATATAATTTTAAGTGACATAAATACAAAACTGTGCAATTCTACCTTAAAATCGATTATTATCCATTACAAATTCAATTTCCAATTAGCTGATTGTGACTGGGATAGATTTTGTACTATATTATAGTCTATATTCACAGTTATCTTTATAGTGGAACGTTAACCCCTTTCTTGGAGTGAACCAATGGCTGCAGGCCACGCCCATCGTGGAACATGCCAATAGGTGGGCAAGACCCAAAGCTATTTGTTCATTGGTTCCCTCAAAGGAACTATAAATATAGCTGTGAATAGACTATAGATAAAATTTCAAAATTATCATAAAGAATCTAGTATACCCGAAGGTCACATTCAAGGTCACACTTTCTCCAGTTTATATTGCAAATAACGTCATGTAATTGACTTTACAGGGAGGTACAGACACCGTATCCATCACCATTACAATCCAAGAAGAGAACAATAATAACCCACAGTTCGATGAAACCTCATATGACATTCGTAATGTGAACAGGGTAAGCAAATATAATATTTAATCAAATGACAATTCGTTTAGTATTTCGTTTGCAGTTTAATCTGAACATTTATATATTTATTTTACAGAGTTTACCTGCAGGCACAGATATAACTGTAGAATATGGTGTAACAATCCTGGTTTCCGACTATGACAACAGCAAAAACCCAACTGAAAGCAATGTTATCCTCACCCAAATTACGGTAATATTATTAAACAATATAGTAATATATGTATTTTTACATTTTATATACAAGAGCAAGTGATTTCAAAATTGAAAGGCAATAAACGAATGCTTCAATGGAAAAATAAACTCAAATGGTTTATTATAAATAGGAAGTGTATTAATATATAGTAATACATAAAAAACAAAGCATTAGGATGAGCTAAATAAATGTAGCCAACAATTAATTAAATGTAATGTCAAAAAGTTCATGAAATTTTTTTTTTTGAAATAATATTTATGTATAAATGAAATATGTTTTGCAGGATTATAGAGCCAATTTTGAAGTGCAGACAGTTCTAGTAGACTCAGGTTACCCCAGAACATACCAAGTACATGTAATACTGCTTGAACCAACTTTCCTTAATTTGGCAACAACATACATACAAGCTACGGTAAGTTAATCAATTCGCACATTCATATGAAACCGAAGAAAAATAACAATTTTCATATATTTGTTTAGAATCCTGTGGGACAAGTCATCCCGACAGAAGCCACACTGCAAGTCAGATTTCTTGACGAGGCATAAAATCACATTTACCTAATATCACAATTTGTAGACCTATACTATACTAGTCATGTGACTTTGAAAATAAAGTAGTACATAAGTACTTGTATCAGTTTGTCAGTTCATCTGATAAAGTCAACTTGCTGTCATTTTGTGGTCACGATATAGGAAAGCCTGTGAACAGTTATGTACTTGGTCACAGACTTTTCCTCGATGGGTTGGTATAATAAGAAGTGGGATATTTAATACAGAGAAGTGGACTCGCTTGTCGCTCACACTACTTCGATAGTCACCATTAGTAATTGGGCTGGGGTGGTCCTTTTTATATAGCAAGATGGTTTGTTTATGAGTTTTCGAATTTTATATGCACTTAGGATGCAGATGTGGATGTTGATCCACATTCCTGTGTGTCACTATCTAATACCTATAGATAAATATGGCATCACAATCTGTGGAAGGGGTTTGTCAAAGACAATACCAATTACAACACAAAGGTGAGGGTTAATTTTCAGTAACTATTGACAGAGCGATAACAATGACATGTAAAGAATTCTAGAAAATTAAGGGTATAGATTGCTTTCACTAGGACAATAAAAAATAGATAGATTTATTGATAAAAACATGTTACACAATCTTACAGGCAATATATAGCATTACAGGTTCTTTGTGACCCTATAGAAGTTCACTGCCTATATACAAGGAGCTGCATATATACCCATTTAACCTATTCAATACATTCATCGAAATCCATGTATACAAATTCATACGGGAGCCCAGTGAAGTAGATTCTGTTGATGACTCCTTATCAGTGCAGATGTACACCCTGTAGTAGGTGTACATATACAGGGTGAACAAAAAGTCTATTTTTTTTAAATATCTGCAAAATGGTGTGAGGTAACTTTGTGAAAGTTGAGTAAGCGAATAAATAGGAAGTGGCATGGGGGAATTCCGAAAATCATATCGTACATGACCTTGGACCTCACGTTCAAGGTTTTTCAAATTCCATCACGTGAACTGCTATACAGTTAGCTATACCTTGTGCAAGGGTAAGAAGGGAACAACAGGGTCTATGGAGGGAGGGACAACCTTTGCCAAAACCCCCCACCATCCGCATGCCATTGGCTGGCAATCAAGAGGTTGTCGGCTTATGGGCGTGTCCTTATTGAGAAGGGAGTGAGCGGGTTTGAGGTATACTATGATCAAGCACAAGAATCGACTAAAACGGGTGGTTGGATGTGGGTTATTGGGGTGAAGAAAGTGCCCTTCTGCCTTGTTCCATGCCATGCTAGCAATTATCAGGTTTTGCCACCCACAAAAACTGGTTTACTATCTCCTCCGAACCACCCATTTTAGTCGATTCTTGTGCTTGATCAGACTTTAGCGTAGTTACTCGCCGCTTCCATTGGCGTGGTGGCTGTTCGCCCCTCCCTCCATAGACCCTGTTGTTCCCTTCTTACCCTTGCACAATGTATAGGTACTGGCCCCAATTTGAAAGTTGGCAGCAATAAATAAATTAGTGCAACGAATCTTATTTCACATTTTTTAGGTGGATTCTGAAATTATTTTGCTTTTTCCCAATCTTATGCATGCAACATGAGACAGCCTCCCCCCTCGTGCATGCAACTACCTTACATTTTGCTTTAACTTATTGACCCAAACATATACTTATGTATCTTTTAAACTGTCAAAATAAAAAATAGCGATCTAATTTCATTAGAACGCGCTCCTTATATATCTTGTAAGGGAATGGGTCTATGGACTTCGGGATTAGATAGTTGGCAATAGATAGATGGCACCCAGGATAAGACACTATGAAGTATCAGGAATAGAACAGAACAATATAGCTATTGCACTATACATTATATCCTCACTTGTTTGATTATCTCTAAAATTTTCGGGGGTTGGACAAATGCAAACTGTCGCTCACCTCTTCTGCCTCTTCTAGGAAAAATACAAACATTTCAAGAATAGCTTTTCCTTATATTACTGGATAAACTTTGTTTACTATCATTCTCAAAGTTTATCATATCTCTCCACTTATCTGCACTTATCCAATAAAAATAAGTAAGTTAATTTCCTGCATAAAAATCTAACTCTACAGACTAAATAGCTGAGCACTATAAAAAGGGGCTGATGCTTCAATAGGTTCAAGCAGAATACACATACGAACTGAAAGCTATTGCAGCACTTTCTTGAAAGTAGTCATGGCAGCTAAGACATTGTTTTCCTGCATCTTTATAGTAATTTCACTCGCTTATCAAGGTAAGACTGAAAAATACTATGCACTCCTTTATTCTTATTATGAGTCGATCATGATCATTTAATATTTGTATTTCGAAGCAAATGCTTTGTGTCGCTATGGTAGAGTATCTTTCAATTCTGAGGCATTAGGAGAGAATAACACAGAAGGAATCACATGTCACCAAGTTCCTGAAGCATCAGGATATGGTAAACACAAATTTAATATAAAACTGTGCTCTTTAAACTTTTACTCTACTGGAAGTTTTGATGTGATGGCCAAACAGATCACCACCATGTCTAGGTACTATAGTATGTGAAATGTGGTGCCACCACAATCCAGTTGTTCGTAGATTAATTATAATGCTGATTTATTAAAACTAATAATTGAAGCGATTGATCAACGAATAGAATCTCAACCCTAAGTGGGTGTTGCAAATGATGATACGATTTATTAAAATTGCCAGGGTGTGATAATTAATAAAGTACAAGTGAATCGATGTATCTTATGTGCTTAAGCTTACCAAAAGTTGTAGCATTTAGCTGGTATAGCAGATTGATATGTCTCAACATGCCAACTCTAAACTCCTTGCAGTAACCTTGCACACAGAACTATTGCATTGGAGCGCATGTCAGTGAACAAAATGGAGCAAACAGCATCAAGTTCTGCTACAGAGGTCGCAACTAGAGTTGACCATCAAATGCACCCACCTCCTGCTAAACTCGACCAGGTCCATCCCATGCGAATGGGGACATTCAGGTTTGGTGACGCAATCAGCACGGGAAAATTCTTAGAAAAATCTCCGATTGCACCTTGCACCAAACCTGAATATCCCCATTCGCAAGGGATGGACCCGGTCGAGTTTAGCAGGAGGTGGGTGCATTTGATGGTCAACTCTAGTTGCGACCTCTGTAATGTTGGAGCCACACATCATTCCAACAAGCTTAAAAAAATGAAGCAGTTTTAGAGTACAGTTGTTGGAAAAGTCTGTGTCTGCAACCCAATTTTGCCTAATTCAGAGCAGAACTTGATGTTAGCACTTCCATATTGTGCATATATGTGCTCAAATGCATTCTTTCTGTGTTCACCAGCTGTGTGCTGGTTCCAGGCAGATGCTTTACATATTCTAAGACATATCAAACTACAACATGAACATGACCACAACTTGTGGTAAGCTTATATGCTTATTGGTACCAGCAAAATTCACCATACTTTATTTGCACTGTATATATACTGAAACACCATTTTGATACTTGTGTGCAGTGGTATATTAATTTGGTGGGGTGAACATGGCGTGGCATTGTGGTATTTCTTGTATAGTTTCTTGTATAGTGGGTATGCTATAGTATTGTGGCGGTGCTGATAGCCCAGCCACATTCCTCCACAATATCTGTTGTGGTTGGCCACTATAGGCACCACCATCCGAATGTGGTGGTTTATTGTAAACATTTCCAATAGGGTAATGAGCTTTGAATTCGTATTTTTGCTATGCGAAGTAATTCGTGTAAGTTAATTACTGATTTTTTTGTAAATTATAATAGCTAGGTCTGTATGCGCATTTAATGTATACGATGCTCAGGATGTCTCATTCAGCAAAACTAGTTTTCTGGCCGATTACAATCAGTTGAAGATACAAAATGCCAGTGTGGGAAGCGACAAACTACTGGTGCAGCTTGTAATGATTGGCATGTACAGTCCTTTAATAGACAGGGTATCTAAAAAATATCAGACTGAAATCAAACTTAAAATGGTTCAAGTGTAAATTTGCTATATATGCATGTCTGTTTTGCTTCGAAGGAAGATCCAATTTTGAGATCTCCACTTATAACAGACACTTTGCTGTGTACAGATCTGGAAGGGGTAATTTTTCTCAACAAAAATACAGGGTATACCTGAAAGGTCTATACAAATATTCACTGTATATTCCTGGTGATTATAGACAGCAGTAAATAAATCCATACAAACATATGTTCACAAAATACACCAGGCTGAATATGCATAGTTTTAGCATTAATTGTTTATGTAGCAACAAATTCAGCATCAAATAGAGGCAATTTTAAGAATTTATTGTAATTTAAGAATTATTATTTACAAATTAAAATTAATTTGCCTGGCTGGAATGTCTGATGCAATGCAGTGTAACAGATCTTTATATTGTCTAATCACCAGGACGATACAGTAAAAGTTTGCAGACGTTCAGGTACACTATGTATCCCAGTGCATTATTTACATTTAAAACACAACTTATTTTCACATTTAGAAAGTCAACAGGGATGAGATTAATGTTGTAATTAAGCTAGAAAACACCCAGGCACCCGAGTTCGATTACTTTACATACAGTTATGAAATTCCAGATGTGAGCAATCTGCAAAATATATATAAGGAAATATCTAAATGTGCATGCATTCCAATGATTTATATTTTTACACAGTACATCGGCCCTGCAACAGAAATCACAGGATTCTCAAAAGTTTTCGCTACCGATGAAGATAACAACTTTGAAAATAATGCAAATGATACATCTGTTGAAATTATTTTTGAGATAGAGGTAGGTACATAAAGTATAAATTAAGATACCACAGCAAACATTAACAGAATGAATTTTAACGTCCATATTTACATATTCCAGGAGGGTACAGATGTAAACCACATGTTTGGGGTAACAAGTGTTCCAGTTAGCAGGACTTGGCCATACAAATACAGAGCACTTATTTTCGTTGTTGACACTGAGCCATTGGATACAGCAACCCTTCTAACATTCAACTTAATTGCAAAGGTGACTATTGTAAATGTTAGAAATATAGATTATCGCTTACAAAAAGTTTTAAGATTTATTTTTCAGCATCTAGACTTGTTTCTTATTTACACGCTAATGTATAGTATATAAACTATTGTTAACCAGCATATAGAATAGAAATTAATAATGTGTTTAAGAACTTGATAACATTTTTGTGATTGCAGAATACTGGTGATAACAGCCTAGGAACCATATCATCTGCAGAAATCAGAGTGAATGTTAGTCACTTTAAGCGCATTAAGACTGTTAGAAAACATTGATATATCATATTATTAATAGAATATTTATCTTGAAAGAAATTTAAATCAATTGCACTATCACTTTTCTTCCTGTAACAGGGAGAATCTATACTTCAAGTTGTAAAAACATAAAAAGCGATAGAATCAGACGGATAAATCTAAAATAAAAGACTAGCTATTATGTATAACAAATATAAAATGGGAATCAGTTTTATGTGTTCCATCATATTGACTGAGCAAATTGTGGAGTAAATAAAACGTAACTGGGGTATAAATGAACTGTATGTTCTTCACATATTGTCCAGCATGTTTGACATATATTGCATGTCGGGTATTACATAACATGTTCTGTCTCGGTCATGACGTTATTATCTGAGTTCACCTGTAATTTCTAGTATATGGTGATAAGATAGAATGGAAATATTATAGCGCCAATCACCTTCCTTATATTAATCAACAAAGTAAAGTATACTGATAAGATATGTCAACTGCATTTTCCCAAACCCAGAAACATTACTTTATGTCATTACGGATTTGAAAACAAACTTTTCGACGATTATAGTGATCAAATATAGCAATTTCTATGGCGAATTTATTTAAAGTTTTCCTGACTGTGATGATAAGTAGCACTGTCTTTGCGCAGAGTGAGTTTTCATATATGTATTATAACATGACTGATTCATATTGAATAACACCGTTTCTTATAAATATAGAGTATCAAAAGGTAGAATGTGATTTTGAATATAATGAATGTGCATGGGTACAAGGAACAAACGACTTGTCAGACTGGACACGAATTACTGAACCAGGTATTGTACCTCATAAAGCTAAACTCTATGCACTTAATAAAATAACCAGAAGATAAATTAATATATGCAAGTGTTATAATGGAAAGCTTAATATTTATGACTTTGCACTGTACAATTTTCTTGTAGTTTGATATAATTATTTGTAATGTTTGAACTTGTTTTAAAAACTGAAAATTTACAAGACAATAACATTATAGATTTAATAATTATAATAATCATATTACAAAACCTTTAATAGTAAATTAAAGATAAAAGAAGTGCAGAAACTAATGGAAAGTCTATAATATATAATAAGCAATGCCATTTTTTACTATATTGCAAGTACTAACAGATGTAAGTAGGTGTATTTGATAAATAGAAATAAATTAAAACAAAGTAATGCAATGAACTTTACCATCTGTTTTCTGAATTATTTAGCAGGTTAGCATAATGCATCAAGATTTACTTATTGAACAATTATGGAAATATATTTCAGATGGTCAGAATTCATACATGTCTAGCATTGGTTCAAAGGAGACATTAGCACGAATGTACAGTGGAAACTTTTCATACCCTGATTCTCCAAGCATATCTCTTCGCTATTACATACATGGAAATTTAACGGACAAATACATCACAAACATAAAATTTTATTCACTGGGACAAGACGGTGAACTGAGACTTCTAGATCAAATAACCTATGATGGTAATGATGATTGGAAGACCTATCAATTCACAGTATTTCGAGGGGAAGATGAAGAGGTAGCATTCATTTTTTCTAGAAATATTTGAAATTGAAACATTTTAAACTGCAGTGCCTTTTTCATAACTATAACCATCAGTGCTATAACCTAACATTATTTTAGATGTAGTGCACATACTGTGAGTACATAAAAATCTGAGTGGAAAATAACATTCACTATCATTAAAAAGTCTATGAGCCCTGCATTTTATATTAAAATGTTATGAAAGAGTAATTAATTAACAATATGACTAATGCTCTTATAATGTGATTTAGAAATCGGAAGGCCCTCTTATAATTGAGGCTGACATAAAAGCTGCAGGTCAAGAAGTTGCCATTGACAACATAATAGGTTAGTATAACAATCAGCAATTCAAAACATACATAAATATCCAACTGCATGAGCTCATATAATTGCAAATATTCTAAGTTGGTTGCAAAGCTAATTAATGTATTTTTGTAAAGTCTATATATGCTTTTCTGAAATACAGCAAAAGTTATTGTCTTGCTTCTGTGTGCAATACTGTTCACATGAAATGTAATTAAACTTTACATAATACCTAAGATGAATCTACAAATTAACTTAAAATGTTTGCCACCCAAAGTTCTTGTTCACAATTGGATGTGGTTTATTCCTAATTTTACTCTCCATATAGGAAAATCTATTACTTTGAAGATGAAGGTAAGGTCACTTTTATAGTGACATTTGAATCGCCCCAAATGGTAAACTTGTAATACAGTGAAGTGAAAACCGTTTTCAAAGTTCCACAGTTATTCCATGCATAAAGCAATACACTTCTGTTACACCCTAGCTGCATAAGATTTAGGGAGTGCAATTGTGGGCGAGACTCGTAATTGTCCAACTTTGCTTTATCTCAAATTTTCTCACATATGTGCCTCTTAAAACCACAAAATTTTCAACTGATGTAATTAAAGTTTTTTAATTTTTTATACAGATCCTCAACCTAATATAGCTCTGATAATAATTCATCATAAATGCCTAGCAACTCATATACCTTGAGATTTATTTCATAAATTGCAATGCAAATCACTTAATTTAACATGGTGAAAATTATTCCCATTCACAAGTTTCCTCACATGAAATTTGCCCTGTTATATGCAAATCTTATGATGCTCTACAAATTTAAAATTGGGACAAGTGTGCTAACTGCAAACAGTTTAAAAGATGTAATTCGAAAGACCGTAAATACAATTTCCAGGTAATGTGTGAAATGTTTTTCGGAGTTTTACCATGTAACTTCATATTCATTTTCAAAACAATAACTCAAGTTAATGCCTTTTTAAAAAAATACTAAAGACAAATTTAGACTTTGGTTTAAACTTTACTGCATATAATTTTATCTTTCAGTTTTTGGGTGTCGTATTACACCTGGCAGTACAAACTCAGCAGTGGACCCAAGCTCAAATGGATTATCTTGCCTAAGTGTTCCGGAAGCATCCAAAGACGGTACTATAGCAAATAAATTCATGGACTGCTCCATCTAATTCCTTGTTTTGAACCATTGCACTAACCACTTCATTATATACGTATTTCAGACTCATATAATTTTTGTCCAAACTGTATTCACAACATGCCGATTTCCTAGTTCTCAGAGTGTTGCCGTGTGGTGGCGCAGCACTTGTTGCTATAGCAACGCAACACCACAATGGCCGCAGAAGCACCAAAAGCAATACTAAAAGCAAGCTCAGATCACAGCGCCACCACACGGAAAAACCCATGAAACTTAATCGGCAACGTGCGAATATGCAAATGAAATTATATGAAGACAAAATTAAAACCTTAGAATTCAAATATCATAAATGAATATTAATAGTTACAATACTTTATATTTGTCTACTTTGCATGTACAACAGGGAGTACTACATGTTCATTTCGTACTTCTGGAGTGGCATCAATCGAATTCATTGGTGGTGATCTTCCAGACTATAATGATTTGGAGCTAGTCGACTACAACACTTATATGAATATAATTATGACAGATCCATACACACCAATTATTGACACGGTGCTCTTTTACTAGACACAGGCGTTGCTAGTGATTTTCCTAACTAAATATACATAATTTCTTAATTATTTTAATCCTTATATAGGCTAATCCGAATGTAGTTCCTGAAGGTAACATGACATGTATTGATTCGACTTCGACTAACGGGGTGAGTAAACACTGCACTCGTACAACCAAGTTAAATATCATCATTGTATTATATTGTATTCATTAAAAGGGATTCAATCGTCTAAATTTAACTGGGAATTTAACAAAGTTTCAATTCACCTATTTCAGTAAGCAGCCATTGGCTGAAAAACCAATTAAAAATGGCGTCTTTAGTTGAGATGAAGTGGATAAACTGGTTTTCTGCCAACCAGTTAGCAGCTTTATCCCAACTATGGCCTCCATATTGGAATAAGGCGCCCACTAAAAAAACGTCATGCACAACTGTGCATAGCATGCAGGATTTTCCATGCAGGATTGTGCATGTTGATATGCA
>JAQFZQ010001467.1:0-19373 GCA_034696005.1 Glomeris marginata | reverse complement strand
CCGCCAAGATGATTACTAAGGGAGCTATGGGCTTCCAAAGTTAGGTCAAAAATCCCTGAAAGTAGGCAGCCACACAGGCACACATGCAGAACCTGCAGGGAAGCTGCACCTTGCATCTACCTAGCTGTCGCCCGAAATCGTGTCTGTGTGGCTGCCTACTTTCAGGGATTTTTGACCTAACTTCGGAAGCCCATAGCTCCCTTATAGTAATCATCTTGGCGGTACATAACGAAGACAATGTAATTGTTAGCAGATCCCCTCCAACCCCTTAAACTTTTTGCTCTGAGGTGCGTTACACCCTGTATAGGTACTTGTTGTTCATATGAAGAATTATTGCTGAGCATTGTTTACCAGGGCTATACATTAAAACCTGTCTAAAGTGGCCTATTCACTTTACTGAATTCTTCTGAATGGGAACTGCCAACACTGGTTTATTGAATGATATCCAACAGTATGTCACATTGATTGGACATTTTGTTGAATATTTGGCATTATTGCATGCATGGTGACTATATTTTACAATCTATAGGGATACATAGAGTGAGACAAACATGGCGCCAGTGCATCACGGGACAATGGTGTGCATAATGGTCAATGCTGCTAATGAGCACATTTGGAAGCGGACATGGGGACTTGGACTTGGCAAACCAGCAAAAGACATGTGGTGTTCGATAACGACACCAAGGCACGCAACATCGTGTACAACATGAATGCAATGCTTGACCCAGGTATGTATGTATGGTCTGTGTTTATGTAAATATACTAGGTAGAATATTGATAGACTTGCGACGCGTGTTTTTCTCATCCCCATACTATATGTAAAATTTATTTTTTTTTATTCAAATAACTGGATAAATTCCTCGTCTTATGAAACCATGCATGGTGATGCTTGCCATTCTTCCATTTTTTTTATTTAAAATACAAGTTTATGAGTCATTGAAGTATTGAGGCTTTACAACTCATTAACAGTTTATTTAAAATTCGTATATATTTGGGAAAGCTAGATTGTCAATGCTATATAAAAGCTTGATGAAAGTACAGTATAATTGATTTATTGCCAAATTGGACCATTCAGTTTAAGGAATAGTAGAATCGCCTTGCAAGCGTTTGCATGTCCACAAAAGTTGTGAAATGATGTTTTTTTTTTAAATGTCGTCTTTTTATAATTTGAGGTCAATAGTGCCTTTTTTGATAACTTGAATAAATATGTTCGAAATGGTACAAAAGTTGAACCATATCATTTGAATGTATTTTTCTACTGTATTAAATTGCCAAAATTATTGTGATAATATACATACATTTTATTAAAAAAAATAATCATTCTACAGACTTTTTGGACATGTACACGCTGTAGTTGTAAGGTCAGAGCCACTTATTATATGTGACAATTGCGTGCAATAGAACATGCAGGAGGAAAGTAAACAAGATATTGTTTTAAAGTATAGTTTAAATTAATGAGCGGAACAGTACTTGGAAAGATATGCTACTCTTTCTAAGTACTGTTAGCAACAAAAACAGAACAGAACATTTAAAATGATGTTTTGGAATAAACAATATACATATTGTTTTCCAGAAGAATATTCACGCGATGCAGTTGCAAAATGCAAATTATAAGTTTAAATTTACATCATTCAACTATGTATATCAAATGTGCCAAGGTGATAAAATCCATTTGGAAAATTGTATATCTGCATGAATGCTTTATATTGTTATGTTCCGTTGTCATTTTTTATTTCAATTATAACTTCCATAATTATATAGGTGCAAGGTCTGAATATATGCAATCCCATTCGGAGTCACATTTATTTGGTCACAGATTTTACTAAATTGAAGTTTATAATCTGATAATTGCTTATCGCATGCAAATATTTAATTAAAATTCAGTACTTTCTTGTGCATGTAGGTAGGCTATATGCCTGCCTAATTATTCCTCCATGCTTTTTTAATGTTATTCATTCAAATTTACGAATTAAAAAATGCTTAACGTCATCAATATTTCCGGACGAGGGTGCATGAAAATGCAAGAAATGCTGTAACCATGCATTTGGAAAAAAACAATAGAATTTTCTTATTGGTTATAAAAAATGCAGTTGCAACATCGTTGTAAAAATATATTGTCATTCCATGGAAAATGCGAGTTGTGTAGTTATACATTATTGCATGCATGCATTTTCAATTGTAAAGATGCCAGGCAAGTGCTGCTCTGGTGAGTTGCGAACGAACTTGCATTCAAAAGCAGTGACAAAAGGCTTCATATCGATCGCTTTCCAGCCCTGAGTAGCAATTGTGAAATCTAAAATGACACCTGCTATTTGAATTTGATAGCAGTATTTGTGACCTGTTTGCACGCAATCTGGATAAAGTGATAATTCCTTCTCTTGTATAATTTGGCAATATTTTGTTATCGAAAGGAATATATTCATTCTTAACGGAACCAATGGAAAATTTATGAGCTTGGAACACGAAACCACCATTATTTCTATTATTTAATCTTGCTTTCCAGCTGCGTTTGCTTTTATTATTCTCAGGTCACGGTACCTATAAAGATATTATTTCTAATTAAAAATTATGATTTCCTTATGAATTAGGCCTACTTTATGGTACTATAAAATGTAATACATGTTTTCTCTGAAATACCTATGGCTTGAATCATTTGCAGCATTTACTTTTGTTTGTTATTTAATTTATACAATGAAATAATGGAATTGCCTTGATTAAAAATATCTGGTGCTTAATTTTGCAGGCGAAGTTTGGACTTTGTATTATATGCGCCCCTGAGGCGGTTTATAAATAGATCTACATAATTGCGCAACAATAGACCTGTTGCTATACTGCTGAGCAGACCACATTTTTATTTCCACAAGACGAGCTGCAACTTCGTTGATAGTCACAGATGAAACTGCATATTCACACGCCTATTTTGCTAAGGTAGGATTATAACTGTTATAAATTTCTTATTTATAATGAACATATCCCTATGCCGAGCACATATGAAGCTGGGGTAATTTTTTGAGATTTTAGCGTCATTTTGCACTGCAGCATGTTCTGGTTTTGCTGCATTTTTCAGTAAACTGCTCATTGCTCAATATCATGTCTTTCACATTATTTTCTCTCGGCCAGCTTGTAATTAATCAGCAACACAGCTTTCCGGACTCAAATTTACACAATGTGGGTGGATGTGCGCTGAGTACATATAGGCTATCATAATTGTAATATACAGAGGGAGAAAATAATACAGAGGGATAAACACGATTGTCTCAACTGGGTGACAAAGTGCACGACATGGTGGCATGTACTCTGTCATAATCCTCAGCAACTTTTTCCCTCAATTTATATCACAATAATGCAACCTGTTTTGAATCATATAGGCTAGCTTACAGTGTGGCAAAATGGAAGACAATTTCCTTTTTGAATATAGTATAGTTCAGGTACCTTCCTTGCTTATTTAAAAAAAATATTGCGTCATTGAATGATATTCGGATTGGTCAACATTGCGCAACTCGTCGGGTTTTCGCAAGAGAATTTCTGAATAAATTATCAAAAGATTGATCCTTCATATAGTTTTGCACGAACTACTTAAAATTGTTTGACACTTTAATTAATTTTAATATAGGATTGGAGGCAGTGTTAGAATTGGGATACTACGTATTTTAAATTTAGTATTTACAAGAGATAATACAATATTGCAGTCTAATACTTCAGTCCATTTTGAGCATGTGTAATATATGCAATTAAATGTATATAGCCCACAACAGATGGGACCACCATAAAGTAGCCCATAATTATATAAAACCACTTGTGAGCTACTTCACCTTTACAGGGTCGCCATTCATTGGGAAAACAATTAGCATATAGTGATTGCAAAATATGACTATATGCAGATTATTACCTTTATATTTAAAACCCATATACATATACCTATATCTTGTAAAATGCATTTCAAATAAGCTTAAATATTTACTAATTGGATATGAATTATATACATAGCCAGTAATACAAAAATACTTTATGCAGGCATCTATAACTATATTAAATAAAGTTTGCCTTTTGTTTTCCTGCATGTTCCACACTGTATAATTCCTTATGCATGTTCTTGAATTTGAAAGAGCTTACTATGTGTAAACAAACTCTATATAGGATTATATCAGAAACGAGAATTTGATATGTATAAACTTGTTTATTATTTGCTGACATTTTGCTCGTGAAGGAACATCCTGGTTCGTTGTGTCTCTTTGGGATGCCCATGCATGGCATAATGTTGAATAGGCGTAAAAATGGCATTTGTTATAGCTGTCCGTTGTCGCCAGACTCTGCTTAAAAGATGCCACGTCTTCGAAATGCTCATGTTGGTATAAGGCAACAAACAACAATGAGTACGCGACGTCCCACGGCAACGAACAACAAAAACGGGTGGGACGGGGCCACACAAGCAGCGTATGGTTACATAAAATGGGTCTTCTTTCAGTCATTCGCACCTCCTGCAGCCCGCCTAAGGAGAAAGTCGAGAATAAGTGGACCTAAAATGCCACACCTCGCATGTGTGCGTGCCTTTTCTTATCTATTCGAAAAAAGGTGTCTCATTGGCCCCTGGTGGGCCTCAATACATGTTTTGGGATGCTCTTGTATCAACGTAACCTATATTAAAAAATGCTGCTTCGATTAAATTTAATAACAATTTCGAGTGAGTTACAGTCACTCTATTGAGTTTTTCCCATTTTTAGTAGGCCTACAGGTGCAGTTTGCTCGTTTTGTTCCACTATATGCGAAAATGACACATATTACATGTATGTTTTGCACGGTTATCTTTGCGAAATGAAATGAAAGTAGTTTTTCTATAAATGTTTTTTTGTATGGACTAGGAAGAGGATATGGACATTTTGATGTAACTGGTACATGCAATTTTCTTGCTGCGGACTTTTATGTGTTGTGAGGTCTATGTATATACTTACTATGAGAATTTTTGATGCGAATGCCGAGACAATAGTGTGGAAACATAAATATGCCGTTTTATCCGCTGCATTTGCGAGGGTGACATAGCGAATTGTAGATATGGGAATTGTTGAAATTTTGGTGGGTAATTTGATGATGCGGGAATATGTTTGTGCTTTTTAAAATGAAATTGGACGAATATATACAATTGCACAAAACATTTCGCTTCAATTTATGGCGCAGTAAAACATGATGGAATCACGTACTGAAAGGGAGCTGATGATGTGATGAAAACATATCAATTATTATTGTAGCAAATGCAAACCTATATAATTTTCAGTCATTTCACGTAGGCCTACATTAAAAAGTTCTGCTTTGCAGTGAAGCCCATTTCACCGTTACAATGCAGTGGAAAGGTGTTCATGTGACAATTGCTTCCCTGTTTGCATGGTCTCAGGTCGTGTCAAGCACGAAAAATTGCAGGTCCAGCATGTGGTCGGCGACAAAACCATTTATTATTCCAAACATGGTCATTGTAGTCTGAAAAGAACAGGGCTTACTATCATTCTGGGACGTGATCATATTCATATGTATACTACTTAATTCAACTTCGTGAGAGCAGCAAGAGTAGAAAATATTAATCACAATTTGGGTAATTTAATTGCATGATGTAAACAATGTGTTCTGAACTTAATTATAAAGACTCTAGCTCTAAATTACATGACGTTGTGCAAAAATCCTCCCCAATTGGAAAAACCCTTTTAATTATTTAGAGCTGGACTGGTTTTAACGTTACAATTAAATGTTGCAAAACCTGTCTAACGGCCATCATTTAGGTTATGTATACAGGGTGGTCCGCGTAGCACGAGCAGGCTGTTGATCCAAAAACCACTGCATATATGCGAATTCTGTTTAACTTTGTATCAGGAAACATACTATGCTGATTTTAATAATCAAACAGTTGTTGGCCTTGAACGTGACCTTCACAGGTTTACAGTTGCTATCTCTGAAACCGTTGGAAATAGGGCAATAGTTCCAATTAGGAAGTTGACGAGAAGGATGAGATTAGTCTAAAAACCTAACTTTTGGGAATAATGACAGTTTCTGTGAATTTATATCAATTTTCAGCTGCCAAGAATTAGTCGCCTGTCTAGCACAGGTATGTGTTTGTGGTATGGCAGTGAAGCTAGCGTGTGAATAGGACAGGGTCAGTATGGAAAGAGTTGCAGTTTGTTGAGAAAGGTAGTCTGCACACTAGAAAATACAAGACTTAATACATCTCACATATGCACGAATTGCCATGCATTTTGACGAACAACTGAAATGGCTCTAAATAAATACATCACATGAATTGTTCAAAATGGTGACCATCAGCTGCCAAACAGAGCTGGGACCTTCCTAATATTGAACGCCTCATATTAGCAAACATTTGCGGTGGTACTGTTGAACAAGCTGCACGAATCCGCACTTGAAGATCTTCCAGAGTTGTTGTCTCTGTTGCATAAACCAATTATTTAATGTAGCCCCATAAAAGGAATTCGAGAGGTGTGAGATCAGACGACCTTGCTGGCCATGGCACAGGGCCACCACGACCAATCTAACTCTTTGGAAATATGCATTCAACCACTCGCGAAGTGCAATTCCATGATGTGATAAAGCGCCAGCATGCAGACTACATTTCTCAACAAACCGCACCTCTTTCTATGCTAACCCTGTCCAATTCACACGCTAGCTTCACTGCCATACCACAAACACATACTGCCTGTTCAAAATAAGAATCAACATGGGGGGGGAGTCGTTTCAGTGCGAATACAACATCATCAACTCTCTTCCACCAATAGTAGAATCCGAACACATGTGGAACTGTGGTGATGACGTCGTATTCGCACTGAAACGACTCCCCGCCATGTTTATTCTTATTTTGAACAGGCAGTACCTGTGGTACAGGCGACTAATTATTGGCAGAAATTCGATATAAATTCAGATTAACTGTCAATATTCCCAAAAGTTAGGTTTTTAGACTAATCTCATCCTTCTCGTCAACTTCCTAATTGGAACCATTGCCCTATTTCCAACGGTTTCAGAGATAGCAACTGTAAACCTGTGAAGGTCACGTCCAAGGTCAACAGCTTTGTGATTTTTAAAATCAGCATAGTTTGTTTCCTGATACAAAGTGAAACAGAATTCGCATATATGCAGTAGTTTTTTGATCAACAGCCTGCTCGTGCTACGCGGACCACCCTGTATACTATACTATACATACCTCCGAACAGCTCTTGAGTTATAACACAGCATTAGAGCGCTTCACTGCAGACATTTTTATACTTGGATAACATGAAACACGCATCAACGAATATATGATGTCGATCGGTTTTCATTGATCAACAAAATACAACCAGAGTTGGCGTGTTAAAAACAAGAGATTGTGTTGTCCAGTGAAAGGCGGTATTCTGTTAAGCCTAATACTTCATCTTTTATCACACGAGTACCTATATAGCATTCCATGCGAAATGAGCAGGTTAGTTCAAAACCTGTTTGCCATCATCTTGTATATAGCGTATATAATTTTAAGAATTAATAATGCCATATGGTCTGCATGTAATTTCTGCAGTAAAACTTGGTTTGGGAACATTCATTTTTTCTTGGGAGTGATCGAGTAATCGCTCATTTTATTGTTTTGATGCCTGAATAAATGTTTTGGGAATAATTCGTGAATACAAGGGAGGAATGTCTGGGCTGATATATATTTGGAGCGGTAAGAATGAGTGACCTTGGACGTCATCTTCAAGGTCATTCAAATCGCATCTTTTAAACGGTTGCTGTTGCATGGTGCCAAATTCCATCTTGATAGTTGATAGAAGATCATCAATAGCACATTATGAAGCAACTCCGTATCTATATGTAAAATGTATAGGTCTAATTAATCCAGCTAACAAGCCAATACTGAGCAATGCATATTGCTCATGAGCAAACTAAGTGCTAGGCAGGAAAGCCACGACAGG
Source organism: Glomeris marginata (assembly GCA_034696005.1). Lineage (NCBI taxonomy): Eukaryota > Metazoa > Arthropoda > Diplopoda > Glomerida > Glomeridae > Glomeris > Glomeris marginata. The sequence continues at coordinate 11,442 of JAQFZQ010001467.1, read as the reverse complement.
TGCAGCTGCAAATGGTCAATCCAGTTCAGCAAAATTTGCCTCAAGCGATCGTTAAATCCAGTTTATTTCACCCACTGATGAATTGGGAATTTAAATTTGCTGAATTTTTTTGGCATATTCATCTACATGAATACACTAAATTAACGCAATTAAGCCCATTTAAACTCTATATCCACACAGTAGAGATGGAAGCCGAAACATATTTGATATGGTGCTGCCCTGCAATACATGTATTATTTCCTTGAACACGTACTTTAGCAATCCTGATCATTTATCACTGAAAGCAGATCTCAATTGTCAGATGAGCTTCGTTCGATCTGTGAATGCATATATATATGTAGTCCCGAAAATCTGACACTATTATGTATTAATATTTGAAATTCAGAGCACAATTTTTTCACTTTTGACGGCAAAAACAATTGAGGCTTATATAAATACGCATTTTATCGACATCGAAAGGAACCCTGTCGAATAAGCTGTATATAGCTGCATGGCGGGGTTTGTTGTAATTTCCGTAAAAAATAAATATGGCTTGGCAAAATTCGATTATACATGCATTCCGTGTTTTTCAGCTTTGAATATATGATCACCGAATTCAACCGATTTTTTTGCTCTTGGTATACACTGTATATAGGCCTACGTTTTGGGGATTATGAATCCACGTTTGACAGTATATCACCAATATATCCGCACTGCGGGGTCTCAGAAATGAAATGTAAACTGCACATTAGAGAGTGCTGATCTCTATCCTCAGGCCCATATAGACCCATACCGAAAAGAGCCCGTGCAGTTGACGCATGCGCACACCATACAAATACGAACATATACGATCATTAACTGTTTACCTCCGCTTTGCCCAACATTGATCGGCTACAGGCAATAAACGGTTCTGCTCTCATTCTGGCGGTTTCCTTTTCTCCAACGCACTTTGAAAGGAAAAGTACAGACAAAAGACCCTGTCACTATAACCTGAAATGCACCAACTTATGAATGGGTAGGTATATAGAGAATATAAAATTTGATATAACTGCGGTCGTCATCAAACGTTCTATTCAATGACTTCCTTTATATACTGATGGAAACAGTATTTGCAGGTGATATGCATGTACTTGAGCTTTAGGTCCCATAAAAATGTATGCAGGAACTTGTTCACAGTGTAAGAGCACTTAATTCACCGGTGCATGCAAACAACTTCTATGGGCGCAATATTGAGAGGCAATATATCCCTTCAATTATGTCCTCGCGTATAACAAAGTCGATATGGGACTTTATGACGTCATTGAAAAATTAGCGCCTCATATTTCTATAGCGTTTGATGGGAGTTGCCTGCTCTTGTGATCGATATGGACGAATCAATACGAAAAGGATATATGTATATTTTGATTTTTGCACCAGTGCATATGAAATATTTTATAGTGTCGACTGGGACGTCCATATTTATGCAAAATGCCAAAAAAGTGCGTCCATGAATGGGTTTTAAAGCGCCAAGTGTTGGCACGTGTGTCACACAATATCTACATAAAAGGGATGAATCGTGAAATCGCAACGTCGTAATATGAATTTCGATGCTGTGCGTGTTGGGGTGTGCGAATTTCACTTGGGTTTCCCTTTTTCCCCTATATATTCTCTTTTTGCATGGTTAAAGCTCGGGCGTTTTTTTGTTGCGACGCAGCCTTCCTTACAAATGACATCTTATACATCATGTGTATTCATTACAGTTGCTTGTAGCGCCGGGTCGTAATGAAAAGGATAAATCCTTCCCCGCGTCGCGACGATATTGCAAAAATTTTAATAAAAGTGCGTGCGAATAACGACGCTCACATGTATAGTTGTACGAAATGGCGGACGGCGTCGACACGTGTTAGCACAGCGCGAAAGGGCCCAAGGTTCACTTGCACCATATATGCATGCCTCCACCCAATAATATAATATACTATGAACACCCTGCCTGCAGTGCATACATGAGCACATATATCGCTTGTTCCATGTGAAGCTATGGGAGAAATATGCCCATGCTAAAATGTTTCACCAAATTGTCATCTCTTGCCTATAATTACAGCATTTGCTGTATGTATGTGTATATATACCGGGTGTTCCACATAACGTGATTTCTTTTTTTGTAAAAAAAATGAAGTTACTGTATAACTGGTTATTATTCGCGTGGCAATATTTTCGCTATATTCGCGCAAACAGGTTTTAAACAGGTTTGCCGGCTAATATTACAATGTTACCAACTGTCCAAAGTCCAGAATCAGCGAAAATTTAGTCAAGCGCAAATTACCAGTTATACAGTAGTTAAAAATCTGATCGATATAGCTGTTATTAGTAATAAGGTGGGGCAAATCGAATAGTCACGTGACCTTTGACCTCCAGCAAACCGTTAAAGGTTTTTGAAATCCTAAATCAAAAACCGTAGAAGATAGATGGTTGGTGTCAATTAGAAAGTTGTAGAGGACCATTAATTAGAAAGAAGCCACATTTTTTCAAAATTTTATGACGCGTTTTCAAATTGTAATAAATTATATTGTTGTAAGGTCCAGGAGCATTTAATATTATATAGGGACTTTCAATATTTTCATGCATGCAGCATCTTGCAATGTTTACGTAAACTGGGTAGGGCCATGCTGCCAGATGAGAAAATACCAGGGTTTTTGGGACTTCCTGTCTCTCAGTCTGGAAGGTTCTAGAACTTTCCAGAAGATAGTTTGTGTAAACTTCCTGCCCTAACCATATATAAGGAAGGCCAAATTTAGACAATTAAGTCAGAAATCAAGAGGTCTTCAGTGAACAAGTCACAAGATCAGTTGGTTTCACTGCTGATCTTGGTAAGTGTGAACATTATGTGCTAAATTAATAATTGTGCACCAGAAAGCCTACACCCATTGGCATTGCTGGGGTTATAGGACAGAAACCTCTTTATGTGTGTATATTAGTGTATGATTATTGTAAATGAAATATTATTTGTATTTACAAAACTAAAGTTTTCCTTAGCATACCAAAGATCCCCTTAGGGAGATAATTAAGGGAAATTAGGGAAAGTGTTACATTGTAAAGCTGCAACAAGTATCTTAAAAATTCCAGAAATCAAACGTTTTCAAATTTTACACAATTTTCTAGTATTGCGCATGGCATGCATCACTGTAATCCACGGAGGACTAAGCAGAGAAGCCAAAACGGTGGTTGTGCTTCACAACTATGCTCACAATTTGTGGATGAAATAAATAAACAATGTTTTGTATTCACACAGCTATTCCATATAACAAATGCGAAGATTGCAATTAATGAACTAAAAAATGATCTGAACGCTCGGAAACCATGTGTTTTTAACGGAAATGTTCAAAGTGCATGATGTCCATCAGCTGCACATGCAGTGTTCAACATCTGCAAGTCGCTCTGCAGTTTTTGAAGCACAACCATCAACAATTTGGTCCTTTCGTTCTTGCAATGTTGTTATCAGAGTGGCATCCACTATGTCCTTGAGGTAGCCCCACAGAAAGAAGTAAGATCAGATGATCTTGCTGGCCAAGGCACAGGCCCCCCTCGACCAATCATCTTTGTAAGACTGCTGTATTAAGCCATATTCTTGCACTCCAATACATCTACAATAATGTGTTTGAGAAACAAATGACCTTGATATTGCAGTTAAAGGTCACGTAATTTATCATGTATGTGTAGCCCATTATCCTTGCGACACTATATGAAGCATTTCCATGAATTATATGCGGTGCAAACATGGCAGTGCCTTCAAGGGATTTATGGGACACCCTGTATACAAATGCCTGCATGACCATGCATGTATAGTTAGTTGGCTACTTCTCAATCTTGAACATAGACATGTTGTTACAATCTAGAAATGTCACACGCAAATACAATTGCCAATGGCAACCTTGAGCCAGTTTTCCAATTGGATTCAAATTTAATTGCTAATTAGGTTGGCGGTTTGTTTTCATGTTGCTGAACATGGGAGAAAAAAAAACAGATTTGTTACAATTATTAAGGCATAAAAAGAACTGAAACTGGTTAACAAACGTATAGCTAATTACGGATATGGGGGATTTCAGGTTCGTTTACAAGATTTTCTTATGACTGGCCTTCACAGTTCAGCGCAATAGCTAAACGTTCTGCATTAGATATATAAAGTGAATGTTCAGATCTGAACCTTCAGTTTATATATACTAAAATAAAATTACTTACACAAAATTAATTTCAAACTAAATTTTGTTAATTGTTCCGCTGATCTCATTAACTGTTTGTTACAAATGTTTTCGAGTTTTTGAACAACAAAATAAAATATTCACTTGTATTACACAGATGTTATTGTGCATTCAAATGCACTATGTTTTGCATAATGCTTTCAGTAAACATTTCACCCATAAAATATATAGTACGCAATGTATAGAAGAAATGCATGCGACTTGCCTCATTTTGTCTTGTGGATTTTTCAAAGAACTTTTAATGTTTATAATGTTCAGGCACAAATTTTAATTAAGGAACTCGGGAATATAGGCGATGTCATGCAGGATTTCAGTGTATGCTGTTCATGGGTCTTGTATACGGAATACTGTATGTGTGGCAAATGTGTATAGTGCATACAGATATGAGGTTGGTTCTCTGCGGGATGCATGATGAGGAAACGACGATCCTGGTTTATGGCGTCTGCATGCATGCAGTGTAACCTCGACGCAGCGCAAATATGTTGCGTCCAATAAATATGAGCAAAAGATTTTGTCCCTCATATATGTATACCATGCATGCATATCAAGTAAGAGCAAGCAGCCAACATATACACGAATATATTCACGATACGAGATATCCTGTTTTTAAGAAATGTATATATGCACATAAAGTTTATTTGATTTAGAAATATGCCATAATAGCACTGTTAGGGGTTTCAGAATAGTAACTAAATTTTAAAATTGGCGTGTGTCAAGTCTCAGGAAGTGTAGTGTTGGATCAGGGAAGAAGCTAGCACACAACCACTCTCTACATTTCTCATATGTCAACTGCCAGTTTTAATGTATCAGTCAACTTCGATACCCAATAGATACATATCAATACAATCGATACATATATACAAATCGATATCAACATATCACTCCGATATGACAGCGGTATAGCTATTTTGGTGGTTGACTGAAAAATTCCACATCAATTTGGAGAAAAAAATGTAAATTTAACTCACTATATGGAAAATGAATTGCACATCGTTCCACTTCCATTCATATAATATTAGCAAAACAAGCAAGTATACAATTGAATAAATTAATATTATGATAATTCATACGAGAAACCAGTAGACTATAGCACCTGGCTTCCTATTAATTCATGCACTCACAACTGCTGACTATACTGAATTATTCCACCAATCTTCAATCTCTTCTGTATACTCTTGTCCAGGCACTTTAATTTTTGCATGCACCTGTAGTATATAGAAATAAAAATGTCAGATTGATATCTACATTGAAACCTACGGCAAATGCTGGAAAATCCGTTTACTCTGTATATGACTTGACTATTCGAAGTGCATCGAAAACTAATATTGATACAGATATGCAGCCAAATGCATTAATTATGTATACGAATGACTTTTTACTGCAGTACATGTTGTCGTAAAAAATGGAACACGAATTCCGATGGGAACCAGCCTAGATAAAAGTTTTTGCTGCAATGTTAAATGCGTATACTATTATGATACTGCGACAAAAGCTTTCAGCAGAATTGTCGATATTTTGTGTCTAGTTCGTAAATCGAACCTGTCTCGTGTTTCTTGCTCAGTGTGTGAAAATAAAGCAGTATACAGTTTATTAGGCCACATAAATCGCAAAAAACAGCTCAATTACTACTGTATACGTATCCAACCAACCACTTATACTGTCTTTAAAAACAAGGCAATTGAAGTTTTTATTTAGTCGATCTTTGGTGGAGCGTTGACCACAAAACTCAGGCCAAAAAGATTGGTGCATGATGCGCACCATGATTTAAAGCCACCATCGCTTCACCATCATTAAAGCCGCTTAAAATCCTAGTTTAATCCCGCACCCAGAATGGATGTGGATTTGTGTCGCTCTCCCCCATCTCGCTAAAATCCTCCCAATAAATCGATATTACATAGGGACGTCCCCAGGAGCGCGACGACACGTGCGACGTCCTACTTGCCACATATTTATATACTAGCTGTATGTAGGCTACAGTATGTTGTATACTTTATATATGATGGTCCGATGAACAGACTGCAGACCCCCTTTTCCTATTGACAGATTGGTCTTTCACCCACTCTCCATGGTTTGTGCATGGTCACGCTTGCCCAAGTGCATCCGGACCAAAAACTTTTGTCCTTTAGCTCCTGTTCGTTCCATTCTATAACTACATATATAGCAATCGATACGAAATTGTCTTGTATATGGTATCGATGATCAATTCATGATCAATGAACTGACGATCGAGTATGTGCTTGCAATTCTTAAAGATGTGAACATGTAGAAGAAAAGAATTCTATAGCATGCACAATTATGATAAGATGTGTGCAAATCCCATGACAATGTTTGGAATGCAAGTCGCATTTCAATTATAATTAATGCGGAATTTAAAATTGACAATGTTATTGCGGTTTATCTTGCTTGGTACTACGCTGAAATATTCTCCGATAATAATAATGAAGTATTATCATACATGCATACATGCATGGCAATGAAACGGAAAGTTATTTGACGTTGTTAAATGCGCATGACAGGAATAAATAATGCTTGAACATCATCGTAACCAATAATTCTTCATTAAATACATTTGTAAGCTGGTCAAATGACGGCCATTGACAATCGTGTGTTGCGCTATTTGAAATGAGGCATGTGCAAAATATTGTGGACATCCATATTAAACTATATAGCAAGTATAAAAGCTTTCATATTTTCCAGTTCATATAAAATGTATAGATAGATATCAATGCCAATTTAAGTTTTTTTTTAATGAATAAAGCTTATTATTGAATTTTATTTAGAAAATATGATGGTATTTTGGAGCAAATGATTGCATGTGGCCACCCTCTATATAATGTTACTGGACAATCCATCCCATGGAATCGGCTATAAAGTAAGATCATATCGGCGTAAATGGCGCTCTAAAATCCATGTCTGAAAATCCATAAATCTTGTATGGATCATTTTTCTTCCAAGTCCAATATTGCTAGGTATAGCCTGTATTCGCATGATGCTCGCTTGTCACATGATACTGATAAACTACAAGAAATAGAGGAACGAAAGGCATGTTTTGCTCACAAAACGTTGATTCAATTGAGGACTATAAAACCCCCATGGAGATTCCAAGTGCAGATGAAGACGACCAAATCCAAAATGAAGAGTGGGGCGCACAAAGTTTGCTAGAGACTGCACCGGAAGTTACTCGCAGCGAACAAAATGGCCGTATTGGTCGGCAGAGGGAAATTACAGACTTGCTTCCGCCGTTTGACGCGTTTAGCGGCCATTTTACATTCCCGGCGTGACACCCCAAATGAACCACTGGCAGACGTGTTTCCTCCGTCTAATTCGCGTTAACAACAGAGGCCAACCGCAGCTCGGTGCCACTTTCCCCAAGGAGGAGGACTTTTGTCAACGGGGAGTCTTCTTCCTCTTCCTCTCTATAACCCATTTCCTCGTTCTTTTCAAGTCGCAACTCGCACGAACACCCTTTGTTGTACATTGCATGGTTTGGGTGTGATGATGCTGAAATCGCCATTAAATGCTCGAGAAAAAGGCGATACATCTTGGTTACAAATAAGACATGTAGCTAATATTGTTGTTCAACTGCAATGTTCATATTTAATACTCGAGAGATGTACATGCTATTTCAGCTGTCCTCTAAAAATACTATAAAATTGAGTTATAGTATGAATATTCCTACAGCTATATGAAAAGACAAAACGTTATTACATAAGACAATGAAATTCATTTGGTAATATGCATTGGATAAAATTTGTAATATGATTTGACCAAGAGAGCAGCCTGCGTTGCAGTCGAAGCCTACTTATCTACTTTTCACAAGGCGCATTTTGTCTACGTTGAAAAATTCCCAATGAAATTTCGTCCCTGCTCCGGGATCAATCTTACCGGGGTTCCCCTGAAGGTTTCCACCCACAATAAGATTGATCCCTGGTCGGGAACAACACTTCAAGAATTTTGTAATGGTAAACGCTGCACTGCGATGATCGAGTGGCTTTGTGAAAAGTAGGCTTCGACTACAAACACAGGCTGCTCTGTCGGCCAAATCATTTTTATGGCTGAGGAGGGTTGAGGAACAAATATGCCAAACACCGCCCTTCTTTGAGACCATCCCCACCCCTGCATTGCCACCCCTGGCTTCACCTCGCCCCATTGAAAAAAGAAAGTTTCACTGCCCCAGTATAAAAGTAGGCTTCGAGGAGGGTGAACACTCCTTTGAGACCATCCCTGCCCCTCCAGTACCACCCTCGCTTCTTCACGCCCCATAGAAAAAAGAAAGTTTCAGCGCCCCACCCTACATCATTCTTGTTGGTAAGCAAATAAAACAAATGCACATACGTATACCTGTCATACTATAGTAGGCTATATGTTGCTCTGCTGGCCCCATAATTGCACCAGTAGTTAGTGCTTGGTGCTGCTCCTAATTATTACGGTTCACTTCGCCACCTAGCAGCTTGACTCTACTGCTCATGCTTCTAATTTATATTGCAGGTGGAATTTTGGTTGCCAACATTTCAAACCAATATTTTTAGTTATTTTTAGTTAAGGTGGGACTAGGCGGACAAGGCGCCTAACCTGCATGTCTAGGTTGAGAGTATTTTGCGCTTGTGTACATTATGTTCGTTAAATTGGCACTGTTGAAGGCCAAAAATCGTAATAAACGCCAATAAATTAGACCTAATAGATCGAAAGATTTATTTGAGCTAAGTTTCTGCGCGTTTCACAGAAACTTTGCAAATAATTCGCAAATATATCAATTTTTTGCAATTTCAGTACCAGTACGCTTTGGGTCAAAAACTTTCTAGAGTACATAATCTAAATGAAATGTCTAGGCATGTGAATTTTCTACATGTTATTCCGCACAGCACTGTGTCATCGGGTTTTTGGTATCTTTAATAGTTTTTGAGTTATGAGTAAAAACGCGTTTCACAAATTCTCATTTGTGTCTGAAAATGCACCCTTCCTCTCTGGAGGCTCCTACATTATGATACAATTAGGTAAATTTAACTGGTCAATCAGTGCCTTTAAAGGAAAAAGTATGACCTGTCCCTTCATTCTTTCCTGCAACAGACGATACATTAGGCCAGTTGAATAAAACTTAAGGAAGTTTTTTGCCAGGAAATTTGGATTACATACAGGGTATATAACTGTAATGATGTTATACAAACTTTCAGGGTTTGTATATACAGGGTTAAGTAGATGCAGAATTGTCAATGAACCCATGTCCAGAAACGTACAGGTTCTTTGCTACAGACTATGGCAAAGTGTCCAATGCTATTGTGAACACATGCCAAATGTGATGTATTCCCTGCAATACACCAGAGTGCCAAATTGCAAGGGCAGCATCTGACACTTTGCCAGTCTGTAGCAAGGACTTTCACCACTGACTTTCACCACTGACTATTCTGAGTTCTTAAACTGAATACAATCTCTTGGAGAACTTGATTTTTTTATTCAATCAACAGGCCCAATTGTTATTGGCATCTGTTACTTGATCGATATATTAATTCCTGGCATCCAAGTCAAAGTGGGAAAGAGCAGCTTCATGTGCTAGCTGTTTCTGCATTGCGGCTACTAAAAATGTGAACGTGTATTTTTCTGCATGCAACAAGGATATGCAAGATAGCACGCAATACAAGCGTGCTTTCCTAACCATTAGCAATCCTTATGCAACTTTCAAACTTAATTATTAATTACTTTTATATGTCCTCGTATTAAATAATTTTCAATTTGATTTGGTTGCAAACACAATTCAGACCAACTCTTGTCTTGCTACATAGTAGTCACGGGTATATGGTGATGTGCAGCAGCTACACATCTACAATTGGTGAAAATTGCGTGCCTGAAAAGCATAATTACGATTCAGATGCAATGGAGTTTCCGAAGGGGAAAAAAGAAACTTGCTGAGATTGCAGCTTAAACAGACTTCCGATGCCAAACGCGTGTAGTTTTCTTTTTAAACATATGTATATGTGAATGTATGCGTGCATTGTGAATTGGGATAGTGGAAATTAGCTTTTTAGAGCAAAGTACCAAAGTGAATAATGCCCTTGTAGGCCGGAAGTCGACGCCTGCTGCACAGCGATGAGAACATTCAAACAGCAAAGTGGGTTTAATCCTTGTCGTGTGTGCGTGCATGTTCACTTTTTTAAACAGCGTTTTTATATGATGGCATTTTATCGCAGTTTCATTTCTCCTAACATCCACCCTACCATCCTTGCTCGGTCATTAATTTTGTTGCCATTTTGTTTGTCAAAACGGTGTTTATCAAGTTGAAAAATGCGTTTGACTGCAACCCGAATGTGGTCAGTTCAGTGGTGTTACCTCAAGAGTAAACCCATCACCGCAGGGGATTGATAACATGGTTTTTGGTCTCTGGAGATTTTGTTTCACCTTTCACTGTTCTTTTTCATGCTTTCAATCGAGATCAAAACACGTTTTGTTGCAGTCGAGGGGGTTTCTCAGGAAATCGTCAAATTTCCGTGTCGTTTCACTGCCTAGCTGTGTTATATATACCGATATACCTAACTTATATGAGTTGGAGTTGAACGATCTGTGGACCGAGTCCTGGACGTATAGGAATCAAATGGCGTTTTGTTGGCAAGAGAAAACGGGGATCTAAAGGGATATAGAAGAGAGTTGGTGGTGCGCATCTTGAGGTTGGAGCCGCATTTTCCGCGCTGCGAGACAAGCGCCAAAGCCTCCTTAAAACCTCTCTAGTAATGGGTTTGTGGAGCGAAACAATCAACAAGGGCCGAAGTGTGTTGAGCGGTAATAGCTTCGCATTTACCCCTATACAGATATATATGTGGAGGCTAGAGTGGAAATCGCAATTTCAATGACGCATGGGAAAAGGAAGACAGCGAATCAGAAATTGCCAATGTTAACGTTTTCCCAATCCACGTCGAACACGATTCCATTGTGACTTAGGTGAATAAAGCAAAACACAATGAAACATATAAGCTATGTTTTTTAAGGCCTGCAAATAAAAACGGCCGATGCATTCTCGGCTTGGCTCAACATTGCTTCAGGATATGAACCAGCTAGTTTTTAGCTATAGACTATACCTACCGAAATAGGAATGGAATTCAATTATTAATTCAAATAATTTAATATAGTTAAGGGACACGGCACCGGTTGCACCGCGGATCTATTCGACAGATCCGCAATCGATGAGCACCGCGATCCGCACTTCCTACACTTGAGGATAGAAATGCGGATCATCCCTAAT
>JAQFZQ010001466.1:0-19373 GCA_034696005.1 Glomeris marginata | reverse complement strand
TTTTTTTTAAATTTGTAATGGATTTCTGGTTGCACCAGTGTATAAGGGACACACATAGCTACTTACAAACCAATTATCGGGTACCTTACAAAACCCTGTCAGTTCACCTTTAATACGCACAGATGGTCACTCCATTCTGGGTGACAAAATTTATGTGCACATGCCTGCATTACCATTCGCACATAACTTTTATGGTCAGGGCGCATTCCTGACCATTTTCCCACGAGTTTTCGGCATTTACTCTATTTTGTACAACAGTTTAAAATAAGTCTTTACTTGATATACCATTATCAGCCTAAATAAATACAGTCTACATTTAAGGTTAGTTCTCTCTTGAATCTTGTAGTTGAAAATATTTGGTACCCGGTTGAATGACGTAGGAAGTTACTATCTTGAGGTCATGTTATCGGTGATTTATATGTGTAGCAGAGTGGCGCAGTGGAAGCGTGCTGGGCCCATAACCCAGAGGTCCGTGGATCGAAACCACGCTCTGCTATCTTTTTTTTTTTTATTAAAGTTAATTAAATATAAACAATATTTAATCTGAAATATCGCTGTCCAGGACATTTTTGAGTATGGGTATTCCTTCTTCAAACAAAATCAAATTGTCTTTGTGTGGCCGTATTTTAGAAGATTGGATTGATTGGATGAATCCTTTGTGTGCGCAGCGAAATCTTTCAGAACTGTTTCGGACCCCGTAAAGAAAATACAGAGAAAAACCTACAAAATATACAATACATATCATTTATATTTATTTATATATTGTTTAACATCATAAACCCATAGTTTTAATAAGTAACCAATGGCAACTACTTTGTATCACACCTCGGACTATATTAGCCATTACTATTTCAGTTGTAATATAATTTACTTTTTATTAGGAAATTCTGTGTTTTAATTACAATTTTCGGTATAAATAATAATAGTTTGTATTATGGTTTTGACTGAATAGTTTGTATTCTGGTTTTTGTTTGTAATTACACAAAAGTAAGGAATGTCAAAGTCTACAGAAATTATATTATTTCCTTACTTTATTTTGTAAATAATTATTATGCAATTGATAAAATTGTGTTATATTTTTGCCTTCTTATTGTTAATGTTTGTATCAATGTTAAGTTTCAAGTTCAGTAAATTTAATACAAACAATTAAAAACTATCCATTAAAACGAAATTATAAAATATTTAAGGCAAACAAAACAAGCATAAAATGTCAAAACAGAACATAAAACCAATATAAAACTTTGTACATATACACTGTATACGCATCTCTAACTTGTGTTTCAATCATTAAAAGTCATTCCAGTTTTGTTTTAGTTTAGTGTGAATAAATTCACAAAAGACCAGATTATTATATATGAACGAGGACAATAAAAATGCCCGGATATATATTATGACATTCTGAATTAATTCCGATGTTAATTGTGTGAACGATTAGTGAAAAAATGAGTGAATGAAAAATATGAGAAAAGATGGTAACGTGCATTATGCATTGTAATTCTCATGCAATTAATTGTTTTTTTTTTCAAGGTCAAAGATGAAGGTCGTTGACGAACTCCACTTCTCCATTGGTAGGTTTGATTTTCTCTTCGTTTTCATGCAAAGTTGAAGGGTCAATGGGCGTCATGCTTATTTGAGGGAGGGCTGACATGCTTTGGTCACTTGGTGTCCTTTGGATTTCATTTGGAGGAACCTTGCCCATTTGCCTGTATCTTTCCGAACTGTTCCAAATCCCATAAGCGAAGTAGACAATAAAGCCTGCCAATTGCAATGCAAACACACTATGGTGAGTTGGAATTCAATTGCAACTAATTCTTAGCATTATTTATTAGTTAAATGATGTTTTAGCTATTATCTTGCTATTATAAATTTATTTACAAAAGCACTAGTAAATAATTAGCCACTATATCTTCATATTGGAACAAGAAGTGGACAATTATATTATTACTGTTTTCCATTAAAAAATATATAATATCCTATATTCTAATTTTTTTCTATGAATTGTGATGTTACTTTTTTACAAAGGACAATACTAATTGGCATTTCCTTTCTGTAGTAAAGGGTGGGTAATTACTTGTTAATTCTTTGCTACAATGTTGATGGCTAACACTTTTAAGAATGGGCTTAAAGGTGAACTGAAAAGTTTTATAAGGTACCCTAAAACTTGACCTACATGAAAAAGTTAAGTGAATGCAAGTGTTTACTACAGAATCTGTGTGAAAATTAATAACAAGAGCTATTTGCAATAAAGTTTGATAGATAGGAGGTTGGTTAGCATTGGGGCGAACCTCCTAACTTAATTACCGAGTAGAACTATTAGTGCTAATAATATTTTGTTATTAATTGACCTTTTTCATTGTTCTGCCATTGGTTGAACACCCTTAAAAGTTATGTCATTAGTGAAAAAACTTGTTTTCAGCCAATCGGATTGCATAATTTGCCTCACTACAGCCTCCATCTTGGCAATGGGAGGTACTATATTGAAAAGGGTCAATTTCCACACGGATTCTGTTGCAGCCCTTGCTTTCTTCGTAATTTTCTTTGTGTTTAAGGCAGTAAGGTTTAAGTCACTACTTTCCCAACTCACCACATTGTCTCAGCTCAAGATTGGTTAGTATGTGAGATCATTGTTGTATTAAAAAGAAGAAATGTCATACATAATTTTATGTAAATGAGATAGGCCTTCATTTACAAGTTTAGAATTGTTTTTATACATACATTACAACAAAAAAGTAATAATTCATAGTCACTTACCTACAGCCATCCAAACTCCAAACCTAATCCATGTGTCCCTGGACAGTTTAAGCATAAGAAATAGATTGATAAATATGCTAACAGTAGGTAGAAGTGGTACGAATGGTACCTGGAAAATAAATAAAAAAGATAAGTAACAAATTATCAGTTAATTCAACTTTAAGGGAATTTGCTTACCTTAAACGTTTTGATATCAGGAGTTTGAGGTTGAATTGCAAGTAATGCGACCGTTAATACAGTGATGGCACCCAGAATTCCTAATGGGACTGTTACAGCTGCTTCCCCATTTTTCCATTGTTCCTCAGCGTAAATAAATAAGGAATTGAAAGCGACAAGAAATATACCTGGCAATGCAAATGAATGGTTATATTAATTATTAGTACACTGCAGTGATACAATGGATTTTTAAGTCAATATCTTGTAAAATGTAATATATTTAATTAATCAATTTTCCACAAAATTATGACTGTGTTGAAAGATGAATTGATTGTAAAAAATCCACTGTATTTCAAACTGGTAAATTAGTTGTGGAATAACACTCACAGAAAACTAATATAATTATGAGTGAAAGCTTAAAACTTTGTTTGGTTGGTTTCCTGAGTCGTTTAGTGTTGAAGAAAAGTGAAACTTTGCTTGTATTTACAAAATCCACATCCCAATTATCATCAACCAATTCAGTCTTGGAATTGGAAGTGTTGCCGTGTGAATTCATGCTCATGTCATCTTTCGATACAACTGTAGTCCTAATATCAAACGGCTTGTACCTAGAAAGAAAAACGCATTTTTTGGGATTTAATTATAAAAAATATACTCGTATCCACATTAAGTTCTGTCGTAGACACGCCCCCGGTACATCCCCTTGCCACACCCAAACTTACCAGTCATTGGGCAGCCACTAGCGAATAACCAATGCGGGAACTGCCAGGCGTGGCTGGGGGTGGGCCGAAGGCGTGGTTAGGGTCAAATTTAATGTGAAGTTGAGTATATAATGTTATAAACGTGGTTTTACCTCAAGATTAGAACAGAAATGGCCACCAGAGTGTAGGCTAACAAAGTACCGATCGACATCATGTCGACTAGCGCGCTAACATCGAACATGGTCGCCATGAATGCTGAATGGGAAATAATTGGCATTAAGTGTATTGGATTTGCTATAATATTGCAATTAATTAAGCTAGTATATGTACCTGATAATACTCCAGCGACTATTGTGGCTAATATTGGTGTTTTAAAACGCTGGTTGATTTGCGCGAGGAATCTGAAGATGAGACCATCGTTGGCCATCGCGTATAAAACACGTGGAAGGGGAAACATGGCGCCAAATAGACTGAAAATAAGCATAAATTATATTAATATTCACAAGACATTGTGCACAAATTAGTATTGCATGTCTTAAAAATGGGTTTTTAGCAAATGGTTAGGTTTCGGTACCTGGTTGAGAGACCAAATAGTGCCCCAATGTACACAATCCATGCACCAACTTTCCAACCAACTGCTTCAAAGGCATATGGAATAGGAGCTTCTGGGTCTTGGAGGTAATATGGAACCATGAGAGTGATTGTAGCCGAAATTCCAAAATATGCCAAAAATATTATGGAAAGGGAAATCATGAGAGCCAATGGGATGGCTTTGGACGGGTTTTTCACCTCCTCCCCTAAAAAAGAATTGCAAAAGTTTTAATCACAATATAATTCTTTAATTCAAACTTCTTTTTGCTATGTCAGCATTATTTAAATGAAAAGTTTTGGAAACTGTAAATAACATGATCTTACATAGTTGCAGTTACTCCAATGTGTACTGATTTTAAAAAAGGGTTATCAAAATTGTAATTCAGGGTGTTTACTGTGATACAGTTTTAAAATAGTCATGGAAATCATGGGAAAATTAATAGAATTTACACTCTATAATTACAGTTATTTCTTACAAATTATTTCATTTATAAATTGTTTTTAGATGTGAATTTCATGTTGTCTTGGTTCATTAAATTTAAATGATGTCGTTTAGATTTGAACACAAAACTTTATAAATAAATACATGTGCATGTGAACAATTGAAATTGTTATTTGTAGGAAACACCCTAATGTATACTGTTCACTTGAAAAGCACGTGGGGGCGCTGCTAGCCTTTCTATTCTATTGTATTTCACAATGATTCAGTGCTTGGAATTTTTCCAATAGAGCTTTTAATTCAGGAAGATATAAATTGGATTAATTTACTACCTGCAGTTGCAATGCAATCAAATCCCACAAATCCAAAGAAACACGTTGCGGCTCCCGCGATCATCTCCGAACCACCGAAAGGCATGAAACCTCCTGTTCCACAGTCCTTACAATCTGGTGGGAGCTATTATTAAAGAATGTTAATGAAAATATAATAACAAAGTATAACACGAAGTAATTATTCACTCATTTGAAAGTATTTTATACCTCTGATTCCGGTATTCTCCAATTGTAACCATCGGCTGCGAATGCGCCGCAGACCACCACATACACAACCACCCAAAGATTGAGTCCTGTTAAGACATTGTTCACTTTGGTAGATTCTTTCACTCCAAAGCACAGAACACCTGCAGATTTGAACATTATATAATATTTAAAAAATTTGAAGGAAATCAAGAAGTGGGAGGGAATAGTAGAATTGATTTTTGAATGGGGGAATTTGTAATTTTAATACAGTTTATATTACCCATTAGTAAAAGTGTAAGGCCACATGCAAAGAAGTCAGGGTATTCAGCTAATCCGTTGACATCCATGTGCATTGTTTTATTGAACCAATTGGACATTTTGTTGTCTATAAGCGAATCTAGGTATTCGCTGTAGCCCCTTGCGACACTGGCGCTACCTACAGGAAAATAAACGCACTTGTCAATATAGAGAAAAATTAATGAAAACTTGTTAATAATTCAGAACCCAGAAAGCAAAATGGACTAAGTCTAAAATGTATATAAACATAATAATTGGTGCCATTTGATGAATTTTTGTAATTTGGCCACATTTTGTCAGAAATTAATACTTATATTGATTTTAATTGCATTGGCTTTCATGGAAAAGTAATAGAGTTTAAATCTAATAATTGAAATGTAATGGAATTTGAAACTAAATAATAGAAATCCTAGAAATGTCATTGAATTTTATATTATCCCTGAGTTACTAATAATTTTGTTATAATATTGAATGAAGTTTTTTGAAAATTTTAAAACTGACATCATTAAACATTGTTAATTTTCTTTATTAATTAACTGGCTCCCTTAGGTGATTGAGGATATAATTTTTACTGGGAAAAATTGCTGCTAAGATCCATTTTGCATTTTTGGTTGCTTAATTATTAACTAAGTTTAGGAATATAATATACGTAGTTTAAAATGGGAAAATGTAGAGTTGTTACCAATGGCATATTCCAAAATTAAGTTCCAGCCAATAATAAACGCTATAAATTCTCCTACTGTGATGTAACTGTAGATGTATGCTGAACCAGCTTTAGGAACTCTGGCACCAAATTCCGCATAACACAAGCCTGAAATATTCATTATTTTTAAAAACAATTATTGTAAAATTAAAAAACATGTTTTACATCTCATTATTTAATTGTAGACGTCTTTTTAAATCACAGGAAACTTAGTTCCTTGAATGATTAAAGCTATAACCTTGGAAAATTTGTTAATTGGAACATTACCAATTTGTAACCAATTGAAGCAAACAAACTGGCAAATTAACTTTCTGGGAATTTCACAAAAAAAATGTTGTGCTTTTCAATCATCATGGAAGTTGGCTGTATAGTGACATGAAAATAGAACTGTTCAGCCTTGTAAAATACAAAACTGGGTTTTTAAAAATCAAAGTAAGGAATGTTGCAAAGTATCCCTATATTACAGTAAGTTTCCTTAATATTTTAAAAAAATACATGGCATTTCTTTTGTAAAATAACAATGATCTTATAAAATATTACCTGCAAAAAACGAAGCAACTGCAGCAATAAGAAATGAAATAACCACTGCAGGACCAGCTTGTGTTTTGGCAACTTCCCCAGCAAGGATGTAAATTCCTAACCCCAAAGTACTGCCAACACCTATAAAAAGTAATAATATACATTTGTAAAGTTAAAAGTTGAAATTGCAGAAACCATAATTTTTGTCATTGTATATGAAATATAAAACTAAGTGTAAAATGATGTAGTTATAACTTTTATTCGAAGATAATTCTATGTAAATAATCAAGTTTTCTGTAACTATGTTCAAATGTAGATTTGTTAAACTTTGTTTAGAAAAAGGGAATGTTTTATTAATAAAAGTGTAATTGTATGAAATCCTACAAGAAATCATTTTTCTA
This sequence comes from Glomeris marginata, assembly GCA_034696005.1. Taxonomy (NCBI): domain Eukaryota; kingdom Metazoa; phylum Arthropoda; class Diplopoda; order Glomerida; family Glomeridae; genus Glomeris; species Glomeris marginata. The sequence goes on along the minus strand of JAQFZQ010001466.1, from coordinate 12,297 downwards.
TAATTTTATTCGTAAATAATATAAAACCTGATAAAACATAAAATATTTTGTTTTGTTATAAAATAAAAACATTAAAATGCAGATTATACTGTATATACTCATTTTCAATAGGAGTTTTTCTACGAAGACACGCCCCTGATATATTTCCATTGGTTGTTGGAGTAACAGTGAACCAATGAGGCAATTGATTTTTTTTTAAGTTTTGAAAATGAGTATGTATAGTTCCAATTTTATAGGGAAAGTAATTAAATAAGCAGCTGTTTATTACATTACCTAAAATTGTGAGGTCGAATATACTAAGACATCGATCCAATTTTGAAACTTGAACATCGGCATTAATTTGTTTCCTTCGTGTTAGAAACATTTCTGGAAAGTTTGGATTGTTTCGGTCCCCAAGACCTATAAAAATAGGACCAAGAAAAATGCAACACAATTAGTAAATTCATGGAAAACACTGGGAATGCAATTAATACATTTTAACACTAATAATACTATGTACATACATGAAATTTATGTTAATTATTGCCGCTTTCTTTGTTCAAAATATTATATAACATGATAATCAACGATTTCCTTATTAGGCCTAATCAATTTCCATAAAATTATATTTGCTTTCTCTGAAATATTAATTGGACAATTAAATGTTTTTCATATTCATCATTTAAAATACAGTTTTATATATTTGTTGTTTTCTTTCCAACATTAATAATTGAAATAACTAAAAGTTTTTTATTCATGAGGTCCGTAAAATATTTGTATTACTTTCATTGAAATACCAATATTATCTAACCAATACAAATTATAATTAACTGGTATAAAATGGGATACAGGAAAATATTTCAGATTATATGCAATAGATTTAAAGCTATACTGAAACTGAAAAATCCATTACATGTGCAGTTTTATAAAATGCTATTAATTATATCTGTAAATGTCAATTGGGCTCATGTTACAAGGTGCAGAGATATGTATAGCTATTTGAAAACAATACCCAGTCAATGTATTGTTTATTGGGCGATTGTTTCCTCGATTATAAAGTGACATAGTTTCAATGAACAATAGGTCACATAATTCGGACCGAATTAACTCGGATTTAATACGTGTCACATATAAGTTATTGATTGGCAATATTTGCGGTTGAGTTGATACACAATTATATTGAAAATAATGGAGTTAGAATATTTAACACTTGAGAGTTTATTTTGCATGTATTCTCCATTAAAGAATGTGAAATACAGGGTTTATAAGCAAATATTTATTTGAATACATACATATTAGGCAACTCCTCAGAAATTTTATAATTTATTTAGAGAATAATAAATTAAAAATGTGCATAATTAGGGATTATTGCCCAGGATTAATTCTCGCATCCTGTTAGGTTTGAAACAATGTAAAACTATTCTGATAATCCTTGCATATAATGGAGAGAAAAAAAATGTACAGTAAACCTGATATTTTATTTACATTTGTGCAATGGTTGTTATTATAATGTGTATTGTCGATTGTGGGGTTTGTATTGCGTAGGCCTATAGGCCTACTTTTGTAAAAAAAATATCCAAATTTGGTTAAAGTTTTGCAGTAAAATGTTGCACCATCTGGAGTTTATTCGATCGAGGTTTTTAGACTTTATTTCAAGGAGATTTATTTGGGATGTACTAAAAGTGGCATTCGAATTACGCGCCAATTCGAAGATCTTTTGAAACGTCGATACTTGATCCCTAATCGATACTGGTCAATACGTATCGTTACGCGTATCGGAGTATCGACTAGTATCGACCAGCGCCGCTTTGTTTTTTGGAATCTCTTCTCTCGAGAATCTGCTTTTCGCAGTTGCGCCTGTCGCCGTTTTTTGTTTCCAACTCGCATCTTTAACTTTTAAAAGGTAAACGACCTCGCCAACTAACAAAAACGAGATCGATGCATAAAAATAGGCCAAAGTAGGCTGAAAAAGATTGCAAATTTTTGGCGCGCCGTTTAGACCAGTCCACGTTCCAAATTTCAAATTTTAGGCCTAATAACGGAAATCTGTCGGAACGGGAAAAACTCATTAACATCGATCGCATCGTGTAAATAGTCTGTGCTTGCTGGTTCATTTCATTATTTTAACCTTGCTTTATCCATGCAGGAAATTAAAATATATTTGTTTTTGAAGTGTTTAAATTATGTTAGTGTTTACATGAGAATTACGTCATGAAAGTATTCCAGCAACTTGTTGAATCATTATAACAATTAAATATTTACAGTGTTACGCAAACTTAGTGAATGCATATAAATTAAAACCTTTAATTAAACAACACTAAAACGTCACAAAATAAACATTTCAAATGTATCTGTATACAGTTTGAACCATTGATTGCGTTTTGCTTTGGGGATTGATCCTAAATTTGATTTTGGTTTTGGATTTAGTGACAGGTATAACTATGGTATAACACTATTTCAAGTGTTTTATTTATTTATATTTACATGTATGTAAATTGGCGAGAAATTATTTTGTTAACTGAAATTTGAACATTTTGGTATTTTATTTCACATATATTTATTTAGCCATGTAACTGCTAAAAGTGACATTTAAATTGTTATTTCAGGTTTTGTATTATTTTGTGGTTGCTAGTTTACGTAAATTTGCAAAATTAATTTAACTTGTCTTATGATATTTTTAACAGATTACTTGAAAATGTAGTGTGGGATTAGGAATTTTATACAGTAAATACATGCAATGTTTTAAATAATTTAGTTTTTTAATTCAGCTTTAGTTTTCATTTGCCTACAGAGGTTTATTGAGCATTTCCTTATTATATGCTCCGATTTATTAGACATTTCCTTGCGGCATCTGAAAATAAAGCTGCTATTTTAGTGTGTGGACTGTAAACACAAGCTTGAATTGTGATGTCAACAATTTTTTATGTATTGCCAACAACAAAACACCTAATAATATATGTATTTAAATCATGATACCATATTCCGAAATTCAACTACAGTAATTGAGCTAAAACTCTTAATTAAATTTTACCAAGAGTATATGATTTTACATAGGGATGACATTTAATTCAGCTTGATGTTACTACACTGGAGTTCAAGTTTATTTTTAACACCTGCTGTCAAATTAGGCCAGCTAAAAATTGGTATAAAAAGCAATGCACAAGTTGAATAACTTTGTAAAATCTAAAGTATGGATATGATGGTAACAGCTGAAAGGTTTTGCTGAATTTGCCAATACTAAAATAACTGCCAAGTTTGTACATGTTACTCAATAATTATAAAGAAGCTTCAAACTAACTATTGATACATAGCCAAGTTTTCCAATAATTATATCTGCATGGACTAAATATTTAAGGTGTTGACTTCAAAAAGACATCTGCATTTTTAATTTACAGTTAATATTTTTTGTAACTATGTTTGCAATATTATAATATATAGGGTATTGTTCCCATTATCTGTATATAATGAAAACAGTTTAATGAAATGCTGTAAGGGAGTTTGTTATTCAAAATGCAGTTTAGTTTATTATAATAATAGATTTGATTGTGTAAAATATCATTTTCACTGCCAAATAGTTTTACGAGATAATCTTAATGTAGTGTTTATAATTCCCAATAAAGTGTAACTTCATTTTTACATTGATTAATAGTATTCAGCACATAATTGCCTGATTAATTTATTTTTCCTAAAGCGCAGTTTTGATTTTATCAAGAGATTTTATCCATTAATTTTTATGAGGCATATAATATACTTTCCCCAATTGAGCCAATATATTTTCCATTTAATATAGTTGAGTATATCATAAAAACAAATGAACTTTGATATAAAGTTACATTGCTAAGCTAACATTGATAACATTTATTTTGAAAGTATTTGTAGATTTCTATGATAAATGTAGGTATTCATAATGAGAAATGACAATCCTGTTGTATCTATTTCGAAAATGAGTTGAAGGTAAATCACTTAAAAGAAACAAGGATACTTACCGGATAATTATGAAAGTTGAACGAGTGCCCAACTAAGTTGTAAGCTGATTTTTATTTTCTGCCTGAAGAGAAATATCCTGCAGAATTGAATGTAATCCAAGAAATGAACTGATGTCACTGTGGCTTTTAGCTTGCTTTTGGTGAAAATGACTAGAGGCCGGAGAAAAGTATGTTGTTGCTTTTACAAGTTGAAGGGAAGTGCCAAAGTTTGTTGGCCAAGTAGGGGTGTGCAGTGCACCCCTCAATCTCACTTTATCTAACTTGGAAAATATAATAATGCCATTCGTCGATAGAGATTGTTGAAGGAGGAGCCACATTTTAATTTCATTCCATGTGATGAGTCTGATGATGTACAGTAATTAGACACAAGACAGACGTATGATATGTGGCCTTGGTTAATAAATTATTTAGTCTTCATTGTAATATATTTACATGTGTATTTCATTTACCTATTTGCAAAGTAACAATTTAATAATTTTTAAATTCATTGTAATTATTTTTTTTATAAGTTCTTTTATATATTTTATTTTATTGCTGACCTGTACCTAGTAGACAAATGTTAATTGCAGTGTTTTTGAAACTCTTTAAATATACTGGAGGTCAAATAACTCATCACTGGTAATGAATTAAGGATTTAATTATTGTACCTTCATTATATTCAGTGTTCATACTGACCTGGATGACCTGGAAAGTGGGTGAAAGTCAAAAAACAAAATAGCTGGTCATTTTCCTAAGGGTGCAACAATTAATATATAATCCCAAAAATATATTGCAATTTTTAAAAAGAAGAAATTATGCATTATAATAATTAAACACATTGTGTGTACTGTCACGGAGTTGCGACTCCATTCTCCACCACCAGATGGCGCAGTTTGTGTTGCCAATTTATCTAAACGATTTATGAATTTATATTATAATTAAGTTTTAATTTAAAAGTTGCTATTGTTCTTTTATATGTTTAAAATTACAGTTAATTTTAAAATCGGTATAGTTTATAATGTGTATGTAGTAATATAAAAGTTTTAATGTGCATTCATAAATAGTTTTAAAAAATGCATATTTGTATTATTACAATTATAACATTGATGTACATCTTTATTCTTCAGCTTGAATTCAAAAGAATTATTATGTAACATGTATTATGGACTTCATATGTAATTATTAATGTTTTTAACTTTGTAGATTATAATATCTGGAAATGGCCAACCTCGATAAAGATTTCCAAACCGTTACCAGCAATATTGAAGGTTGCCTGATGAATTTAGGTACTAGCTCTTGACTACACACTGATTATTTTTTTAATCGTTTTCGCAATCTTAAATCACTTAATGAGCACTTCTATATCTAGAAAATATTGCTCTCGATGAGGTAAAGACTTTGCAGAGGAAAATTCGTCAGGAGGAGTATGAAATAAAATGTACGTCATATTAAATGATGATTCTGCAAATATAGACCAGTGATCTTCATGGTGATAGAATTATAAGGAAAGTTCTTTGTTATTCCAGGTTATGAGGAAACTGTGAAAAGTCATGACTTGCAAAGTGCAGAAATGGAGAAAGTCATTGCTTCAATGGAAGAGAAGACAAAGCAGTTAAATGATACTTGCAATCAAATGCAAATTAGTTGCAACAGGTGATTGATAATAAAAATTGAATTTTTCTGTATTAATTATATTGAAAAATTATAATAATTAAAAGCTTCATTTTGCAGTTTGAGAGCAGCAAATTCTGTGCTGGAAGACAGAATAAGACAAGAGGAAAAAGTTGTAATGCAACTGAAAGAAAAGAGATTGCAGCAAAGGTTAGATTCATTAATCAGTTGGTTACAAAGTCATTTCGACAGTTTCTAAAACAAACGCTGATATCATTTCATTATTTACTGTTGCAATATATTCTTAATAAGATTTGCAACCACTTTTTTTGAACCCGTTTTTGATAAAAAAGTGTAGTAAACTTTATTATGATTTGTTGCCACTGGTCTGGAAAGCCTGAAAAAGTTAGAAAAGTCAGGGATATAATCTGACAATAATATTTAAAATTTCAGGGGATTAGGACAGGAAATTTCTGGTCTTCAAATATTATTTCAGCAGTTAGCTGAATCAATTGACAATGCTTAAATTTTGTAAAATACTGAGATGTTCAAAGGTTTTCTTCATTATTGTAATAAAACAACACTTTAAAATATTAATACAGTGCATGTTTTGATGAACAATTTTGCATTCAGCTGTCTGGAAAAGTTTGTTATTGTCAGGGAAAAGTCAGGGAATCTTAAAATAGAAAAGCAGTGGCTATCATGATGTGTATTAAAATTAGTAAGTGATAAATTGACTGTTTTGAAATTTGTACTCTTCCAGGGTTCTTGAACAAATATATGGGTTATTGGAATGGGTACATTGGAAGTAAGGAAATGTGTTGGCAATATAGATACAGTAAGGTCATATTTATTTGATCAAAGGTCTTAAACATCTCTGGCCAATGATGAATGTGGTCAACAATGTCGACTTTGTTGACACTGTGCTGTTTGGTGTTTGCTACATTTATGTATGTATTGATATAAACACTGACTGCCATATGTACCACTGGTGTCTAAATGTAGCACCTGCTGTATAATAAACCAATGAGCTATAACACTGTCCTTTTCCTTGTATTGTTTCTGAAATACAGAAAATTATGTTTACAGTATTAGTAGTTTTTATTTAAATTGCACCAAAAGTTTTGCATTATTTTTATTTTATTGTATAGGGAACGACTTGACAAGGAAATTTCTAAGTACGAAACAATTCTCATTAAATACCAGGAAATGTACGATACCCTTCCAAGGAAGCACAAACTAAACAAGACATTGCAGGAACTTTATGCAAGTTTTACTCAGAATGTTGACAAAGCAAATGAAGACTCCATAAGTAAAAGTCTAATTAAGTTCTTGTGCATATAATACAACTTTTACCTTAATTGAACTAACTATTTAACCAATGATTTAGCAGTGCAAATGGATGGCCGTGAAACCAATGGTGAAACTGTGCAAAGCATTATAATTAAAATGTAAGCAAAGCTAAGTTGCATATCCTTCTGCTGCTAATAATTTCAATTTGAAATGTATTACTTATTTTTGTGTTTGAAAAAGTGCTCAAGTTAGACGTGAAACTTTGATGATAATCGATAAGATAAATGAGAAACTAGAGAAGAAAACCACGAGCGAAGATCAAGTTGAAAATGTTGAAAATGTCCCTGAACTTATGGAAGTTGTATGTAATGAAGCACCTGAAAATGCCAATCCAAAAGCAGATAATTTAGTAAGTTTTATTGTATGGCACAAGTTCAAATTTCCAGTGTATACATTTTTATATCATGGAAAAATATTCTTATTTTAACAATTTGTATTAATTGTTCATACCTTTATATAAAAAAGACACTGACATTTGATAATGATATAGTAGGTATTTCAACATTGAAATTGTAGATAAAAATGGGTTAACACATTTTGAAGCACGTGCTATGTATATGTTATCTATTGGCAAATTAAATGTCAGTACTATTGTAGTGACCCTTGGAAGGTTGAAATACGTACTTCTTGAACTTCAGATACCGATAGCAATGTTTGTAGATTGAAATTCCAAGTTGAAAAATGCGAGCAAGTCTTTTCCAAATATTAATGAATGTCAGTTGTAATATAAATGTAGGTCATTTAAGTACAATATTATTTATAATATTAAAAAGTTTATTAAAGAGGTATATATACACAAATATAAATGAGATATTTTATTATCTGATTTAATCCAACTGTGCTAATATGTAATGTATTTATTATATGATGTACATTGTTATTTTTATTTCGCTAATGAAGTTTTCACATTGTTTATTTCAGCTCCAACATTTGAGTCAAACTTTTGATGCACCAGAAGCAGAAACTGCAATTTCGCCAGACTGTCAAGAATCTGGAGAATATGATGGGGATGAAAACAGTACATACATTTTTAATTTTATGCTTAAAATACATATATAAATACTGTGTTATATACTATAATGCGATGTTTTACCGTATATAGCCCCTGTGATTGTGTCTTCCAACTCCGAAGCTACGCAGAGTGCCGTGGCAATGGAAAATGTGATGTTGATCGACTCACCTGGTTTCCCATTTGCAACTAGGCCCATGTTTGCACAACCAGATCAACAGTCAGCCGATGTCAGTAATTATAATAGTGAACAAATGTTTTAATCAATATAAACATGATTTATTGCATTTTCGGTAGTTGGTTCCAAGTGAAGCAATAAGCAAAAATGACACGAGAAAGGTTTGCATATTTTAAGTGGAATTTAAATGTTCATTTTGATATAGACTGTGATGTTTGAATATGTATTTTTGTAATTATAGGTTGGCTTTCTTCTGTGGGCAAGTCAAGATCAAGCTCAGGCTAATACTTCGAGTGCTGAGAGTGCCGGAAGTTTTCATGTAGTAAATCAAGGTTATGACTTAATACACTTTATATTTTATGATATGAAATGAAAATATTGCTTGTATCACAGTGTTGTACAAATATTTAGTAACTTGTATTGCATTAATATCTCATTTGAACGTTGTGCAGAAATGTTTTAGGCAGTTTTTTACATTTTATTTTTGTAACTGCATAAGGTTTTCTTCAAATGGTTCTGCTTTAACCTTGTACATTTATCAACATGTGTTTTTGGATGTTAAAAGTGAAGCAAAATTTAACAGAGCTCTAAAGTAAAACTTACAAATTTCTAAGAACTCATCTGTTTCTCTGAAGATATAGAGAAAATAAATAAGTTGATCAGAACAGAAGCACAAATATTGTTACTACTTTTAGAGATGAAAACCAGATCATTTATAATGCATATTTTAAAGTTTGTATACTGTTTCACAATTACATACCTGTAATATCAAATAAGATTTTCACAAATGCAACTGTATAAATAATTTATGGCAGGCGAATGAATTTTAAACTAATTACATGGCTTTCTGCGAAGTATTTTTGACCAGTTTTGTGTAACCTATGCACCACTTTTAAGTGGGCAGAAAATGAGATTTGAGTGCAGCATGTCTTTCAAGATTTACTTATCGTTAAGGATGTTGTGGTGAATGACAGTCATTGTTTCATGTTCTATTTATAGGTGAATCACAGATGGATTCCAGTCAGTTTGCAACTGTGGCAGGTAATAACTTCTGTATTTTTATAAATTCCTTGCTATTTCTGTCAAGGCTGTTTGTTTACCATTGCCATCTTTTACAAGTATATTCCGTTCGGTTTATTCAGGGGCCGCTTTTAATTTCGGCACCGTGTTCGAGTCTTCGCCAATTTTGGACCAATCGGAGCCGAGACAAGAATTTAACAACTTGTTCGGCACTGACTTTGCGAGCCCGGAAAAGAGTGCCCAATTCTCACTTAATTTGTTCTGAACCCATTGTTTTGCATAGTTATTGTGAAAGTTGTCATTTTGACAACTTACATAAAGTTACAATATTAATTTATTGGTTCCGTTAACAATTTTATTTTAACATATCTTACCTGTAATTACCAATTAATCTATATAAATAGTTTTAACAATGTAATTTTGTGGTGAAAAGGAAAACCAATTAAAAACATTTTAATGTATATTAAATGGAGAATTGGAATTTAATTAACTGTTTATTATTTTAAAGGACCAAAAGGAAAGAAAAGCAATGTAGTGTAACTGATGCACTGAAACAGTATAGTATTTATTTTGCATAAATATGTTAAATGTTATGTATGGATTTTAGAGTTCACTTGCCATTAAAAAAATGTTTCACTGTTTATAGGCAGTAAAATGCGAAACCACACAGTTGCTACTGTGTTTACTTTACAACTTTCAGGCCACTTTCTGTTTCAAGCCTGATTTATACCGCATTTCCTCAAAATTTTCACAAGTCAAGGTTAACCTTTTACATCAATTGATCTAAAATAGGAAAGCAAACATCCTTGCTTCACTGTAAACTTGCAATTGAACAGCTGAAACTTTCATAAACCACGGTTACAAATGTGTTAAATAATTTAATATACATGTGACTAATAACTTTATGCTATTTCTCACGGAGATTTTGTTTCGCCTCTTGCTTTATGTGAATGTTAGGTTTCAAGGTACCTTACAAAACCATGTCAGTTCACATAAATTGTTGGACCACATGCTATAGTTTTATTTCAGTTTGTCAGGGTCCAAATATAGTAAATATACTAGTATTTCCTTACATTGTCAAAATTTGGTACTTGCGTATGGATTTTTACCTGTTCTGCTTATTCCTTTCGGGCAGAGCAATACTTCATATTGAAGCCCATCCCATAAAGACCGTGTTTTGTAAAGTTCTTCTGCTCTTATTCTTTTCTCTGTGCTTTTTGTCTTCCCATAGAACCTTGGAAGAGTTGCCGATTTGTGACTATTTCCACCGCCAGGACCTTGACGGTGCTTTCGCGGTTGCCGTTCCTCGGAGTATTTGTGCTTAACACTTTTACGCGATTGCAATTTCACATCGACTGGGTAATAACGAGGCATTGTAGCACACTTTCTGTGGTAGTGATGTTGATTTTGATTGTGATCATGATGATGGCTATGTTGACACAGGTCACGGTGAGAGAAATGATGTTCGTGCGGGTTCGGAGCGTATCCGTAAATGATACGGTACTTATCCGAAGATGTTGCCGAGGTACCATTTGACATACGGTGATCTGGCTTTATACGTTTTGTAGGATTGTACACCACTTCTGGAAGTTTCTTGGAAGAAGCGTGTGTTGGAAGAGCATTATCTTCGTTTGGAGTTAAAGTTTCCGGCTTGATTGGATCTTCGACAACTTGTACGATTTGGTCATCGACAATGGAAACGATTGGGATCGCATCAGTGGTGTCTTGTTCACCTTCGCAGCAAAGGACTGAAAGACGGTAAACCTGAAGGAGGAGCATCAGAGAGTTCTTGCAGGTGAAGAAGATGTTCAGGTAACTGACGACGTTGTAGCGGATGATGAGCGTGAGACGAAGTCCCAAGAACGGACCATCCTGAAATATTTAAAAATAATCATACTAATATACTGTATTGCTTTAAAAACCTTAATGAAATTACTATAATCTGTTTGTAATTTGGAGTATAATTAATCCTTTATGCATACAGGCTCAGGCACATTTAATGTTAATTACACAAGCATTAGACTAGATGTTTGAGAAATTTAGGTGTTATTACCTGCAAGATGATTGTTGTTAGTATTGCCCACATATCCAAATCGCACAACCTCTTGCAACTGCAACATCTTTTGGGATCATTGCCATCATTCCACGAAGTCTTGTCTCTGTTATCATTTCCAAGTCTGGGTTTCCTTCCTTTTGTAGCCGTCAGCACCGTGGTGAATTGGAGCAAACTTAAGGACCACAGCCCCAATGTGATGTAAGGCAGCTCTTGGTTCTCCACGACTGCTTCCTCTTTCAAGGCCTCCAGGATCTCGATGATGTCCGCAGCCATTCCGATATAAACCAGAAGCAGTTGAGATAGCTGGTAACGCGTCAGTTCCCCTTTTGGAAGCAGCCATCTGCCGACGATCAGGTTGACCAACAGGAACTGTTCCAGTACCTTGGGCCAAAGATCCGGTGGCAGTTCTATTTTTATGCCCTGGAAGGATAAAAATATATAAAAAACAAACAAACAAGATGTGGACATTTGGTCATCTGGATGTGAACAGATTACCAAATCAAGTCCCAGTAAAGGGGAAAGTCTTTCTGCTCCAACTGACACATTGGTGCACAGACCATCGACATGCTTGCCCCTTCTTCTGCCAGCCCAATCGAGTTCAAGAACCCAAAGTGGTGGAATGCTGCAGCAAAGGTAGAGGAACACACAAGGGCAGAACCTTAAATCACCAATATTTAATGTAATTTAGTGGTTGTTGTGTCTGATATTGCAGGTAAATCGCTTACCATTTGTGTTCTTCGCCTCCTCGGTGACAGATGGAAACCAAGCCTTCGAGAAGTAGGAGGAGGAGAGGTGTTGCGAACAACCAGTACGTTTCGTCGTGTCCCTTGATGTCCACGATCCTCCAGACTGCTACGAACGCATGTGCTGCAAACAAGGCTCTGGCCAGACAGGCTTTGGCAATCTTGAGTAACATTGGACATGACCTCGATGGAAGACGATATTAAAGTAAGATCCTCATTTGCATGTACTTCTGCGCAGCGTGTTGCCTATGGGCATTACGGTAGCTCTGGTTCTACTGGCGGATGGAGTTTGCATGTGCACATATATGATGGAGGAAAGTTATAGGTTGTAGTTGCTCTAAAAATGGCAACTTTGATCGATGACGTGAGGTGAGTGGATGGCT
>JAQFZQ010001465.1:0-19375 GCA_034696005.1 Glomeris marginata | reverse complement strand
TACTGCTAATTTAAGGCTTAATTTTTTACTATTTGGTCGGATATGTCGGCCAAAAAGTTCTTCAGATCACCTTTAATACAAATTAATTTCAGAAAGTTTGGTGTACATATTTATACTCCATACAGATATTTTTAAAATGAGGGGCTCCAATATGAATGATGTGCACTGCAGTGAAGTAACGCCTGATTTACTAAGGGTTAGCACCTAGGTCAGGTTGCTGCTACATTTGTTTAGTTTATTTTCATACATGCCAAGCAGTCCAATACTTACAACCCTTAGTGCTCTTCAATCGCTTAATTCGAAATTGTGCCTCATCTCCAACAGTTCAAAAGTTAGAACATGGATGACCTTGAAGATGACGTCATAGGTCACGTGCGATATAATTTTTGTATTCCCCCATATATGGCTTCCTATTCAATTGTGAAAACTGTACAAAGCTATTGTTTACCATTTTAAAGATATTTAAAAAATGACCAGACTTTTGATGCACCCTGTATAAGAAGAAACCGGTTATAACGAACTAACGAACAGCTTTTGTGGTTTATGACGAACAGTTTTCTATAGTACTTTCACGCCAAACCTTGCACCGCGGGTCCACCCTCTGTCATCCCTGTCTTAGATGTCAAGTTTTAAACGATTAGACTATGTTTACCGCCACGCGCCGCAATCCCCCCCCCCCTTTCCGAGGAGGGCGAGGCAGTAAACATTGTCCTATATGACAAACTTGGCCTCTAAGATAGAGGGGTATGGTGGAGGGTGGAGCTACGGTGCAAGGTTTGGTGTGAAAATACTATAGTCATGTAAAATCATATGCACTGCATGTTGGAACACCGTTGTTTTTTTTTTTTTTTTTTTGCTTCATTACAATGCATGCTAAAATAGCTTATGCAAATCTGAATTCAAGGTTTTATGTAGTCAGCTCCTTTATTTGAAATGGTACTTCATATTGGGAGTCTTGTAATTAATCAGTTCATATAATCTAGTAAACCACTAAACATTTTGACAAACAATTGATTTACATAACAGTTCATTGCTGAAGTTCACCAGTAAAATACATACATTTTTATTTACTACCATATATAGGCGCAGTCAAAAAGTTAGTTGCAATAATTTTTTGCAAAAAAAAAAAGTAATGCGCTATTCCGGTTATCCTAATTTTTGTTACAAAGTACATTGTATCCTTGACCTATTTTCCATGTAATTACCAAATTTATTTGATCACTCATGTTTTAATGTGGTATGAGATTTTCTACGCCATCTTCTAAAAATGTCCGTCCAATATTTTGGACCACTTCATCTGCTACTTGACAAGTTCCTTTTTCATGGGACCGCGAACACTTGAAAGTCATAAGGTGCAAGGTCTGGACTGTACACTTTGCTTAATTCTTTATAAGTTTCCATAATGGTTACACTTTTTGCTCATGAAAAGCTTGTCAGGGATGCATGGACTTCAAAACTTTCAATTTGGAAGGTAACCTCACAGGAATTCATAAAGAATTAAGGAACGTATACGGTCAAGACTTAGCACCTTATGACATTCATGTGTTTGGTTCCATGAAAAGGACTGTCAAGCAGCAGATGTAGGTATTCAAAATTGGGCTGAAAATGATTACCTGCAGTTGGACGGACATTTTTAAAAGATGGCATGGAAAAACTCGTACCCCATTAACAGAGTGATCAAATAAATTTGTCAATTACTTGGAAAATAGGTAAAGGTATGTAAACATACTTTGTAACCAAAATTATGATAACCGAAATATCCCATTACTTTAAAAAAAAAAATAATTGCAACTAACTTTTTGACTGCGCCTCGTACTTTGACAACTATACTATGATCAAGCACAAGAATCGACTAAAACAGGTGGTTGGGGTGGGTTATTGGGGTGAAGAAAGTGCCCTTCTGCCTTGTTCTGGTAGCAATTATCAGGTTTTGCCACCCACAAAAACCGGTTTACTACCTCCTCCGAAACACCTGTTTCAGTCGATTCTTGTGCTTGATCAGACTTTAGTATTACAAGATTGCATTTTAGACTGTTAATTAAACAGGGAACTTGTTAGAGTTCATATAGTGTTTTGCACTACACCTTATAACTACTGATAATTCAACTATACATATTGTGAAATTTTCACACTAAGCAATGTGCATGATTAACCAGCCATTAACCACATTTGATTTTAATTATATGCACTACCTTTTTTCATAGACAACGCCTCACAGCAGCGCAGTGCCTGAATCACCCTTGGTTGCAGGTTCATATTTTGAAAAATTCTTACAAACTAGTACTGTATTATGCGAATAACAATGATCTTCTGATTTGGCAGCGGGACAAACGCGAAGGCCGAAACCTGGATAAGAGAAAACTGAAGCGTTACGTCATTAAGAGACGTTGGCAGGTGATATATTTAGAGTAATCAGTAGATGGATTGATTTGGGTCGATTTCGAACGAATAGAGTGGTTTTATGCGATGATGTCGTGTGCGCCGTCATGCAGAAGGCAGTCAACGCCATCTTGGCTCTGAGACGGATGGGTGCAAAGATGGACTTCTAATGCACTCTTGGTACATTGACATAAGCTTCGTTTATATACTCTTATAAAAATTATTTTTTCATTTCGTTGTTTAACCATTTACTTGCAGGCTCGTTATGAAAAGGTGTGTCTTCCTCCGTCCCAACCATCAGCCAATCTGAGAAGTGTGCATGAGCAGATCACGTGCTCCTTCGCCGCCGATCGCTGACCACGATGCCAAAAATCCCCAGCCAAATATTTACCCAAGTCGTCATCTTTTGCTGTGATACACAGTTTGTGCTCCTTGCCTACTATTTGGCCCAGACCATTAATCTACTAACATGTTACCTAACCAATAACTGTGAATGTCTAATGTCTATATAACAGGTAATTTCCCTCTTCTACACTGGCATTTATAATTGAATTTCTGTTTTGTCTGTACACTGTGTGAAAAGCGGCGAAATATCACGTGACTGAATGAGTTACCCTTGTCGTTGATTTTAATCCTTCCTTCTTTATCGCATGAAAGTCAACGACAGTGAAATGAATTTGAGTAACTGCTTGACTAAAGTGAAATGTTCTTGATCTCACACCGTCGTGAAAAGGGTTGTTGAAATTGTACTCGTTTATTATTTTTCACTCCTATATGACTTTATATATTCAGTCGTTTTCTTTTTTTCTTTACAGCCTTTAAAATTGAATCCAATTGTGATTGCTGTATGTATCAAGTTAAGGCGATTTAAATGTTATTCATGAGAAATGTGTATCATACCTACATAAACTTGAAGCTATAAGCTCGAAGGTCTATATGAAAAATCCCTTCAGTTCCAAGATGACCAATGCTGCTCCATGGACAGCATCATTCATATCAACACTAATTGGACAGCTGGATTTACCAACATTGCTTATAATACCAAGCAGCCATCATTGAAAATTACAGCGTGCATGAGGTCATTATGTGAAATATGTTTATTCAAAATGAAAACCATCTTAGTTTATTTCTGTAAAAAAAGAAGACATTGAACCGGTGCAATATGTGGCATATGGATTAAAATGTTGAAAAGTTTTATGCACACCAGTTGGACGACTTTGAGATGCTACTTTTCCAGCAACATGTCGATATAAGCTCCTGCTAGCAGATCTTCATTTGCAACATTCAGTTTCTTTTGCAGATCATTGGCAATTTCTGTGCCATATTCCAACGTTTGATTGCTGTTTAGGACTACCTATATAAAGAATAACTTCATATGACACTGCACACACGCATATTCATTAAGGAGAACATTCTTCCATATGGGAAGACAATTTACTTCCAGTTCCATAAAATTTCCAAGGCCTTCCACTTCATCAATGTGAATCCTAGTTTGTCCCACAAAGTACAGAAGTCGCTTCTTTCGTAGTATTCCCACTCTTCCAAGGGCTAGATCCAATAGTGCCTGCAAAGGTTTTGAGAAGCTTGTACAAAATGAATAAATTGTAAAGAATCAGATTGCAAATATTATTCACACTCGTATCTTTCCAATTGACGACATCAGCAGAAACAAGTTCAGACATCTTTGGTCCCGAAGCATCGGGACGTTGGTAATAGATCAATTCAGATTGCTCGTTCTAAGAAATGGGCATAAGAATAATAGCACAATCATATACTGATACAAACTACTTACTATTCATATAAATTATAAAATATACTTATTTTACTGCGCATTGAATAAACAGTGTTCTATCATACAAGGCCTTCAATATTTTATTTAAAAAAGTTTGGATGCAGTGAAATAGGGAACAATTTAATCTGTTTTTGTACCTGTATGCATTGATGAATATAAACATGTGAATGAACTAGCTATAGCTATAGCAATATATATATATATATTGCCTATAAAAGGACCATCCATAAGCGATGTCACAAAATAAAACAATACTAAACCAATTTTCAGGTTTTAATTATTTCATACTTTTATTAAATCTCTTCATATACAGGGTGTCTACGTGGAATTCCTCGTAAATTCATGGAATTTCATATTTATCAATGCGAAAAAACACGTTTTGTCATCCCTTCATAGCTCTCAATATAGTGCCATTCCCACAGATTTCCTCCTTATATAAAAGATTTACCATCTTCAAGCCCTTGTCACACTTTACCGCAAAACGGTATAAACCCCTATAGCTATACCCCCAAAAAGTGACATCGTTTTTGGATGGTCCCTAAGAAATGCTAACAATTTCCTGAGAGAAGACAATAAATAATCTTAGCAAGGAAAATTAATGAAACTATGTTGTTTGTTTTTTCTCGGTATTTCGAGAAAGTGGCCGAGAGACACACTAGCTGAAGGTAGGTGGCATCACTAAGATTTGAGTCACTAACGATAATGCTTATGATAATGGTAAATTTAAATACCAAGGAAATGACCAAGGTGTATGACAAACACTGAGTTCCCAGTTTTTTGCATTTCTGGAGATCACACACTGCTTTGTTTTTTAACTAACAACCCCCCCCCCCCGCCCCTTCTCCCCCCCCCCCCCCCAATGTCACATTATTTTATCTTGCACTAAGTTTTCATATATACCACCACTGCCAAAGTATATCACATCACTTTGCATATCCACTATACCTTCCAAATTAAAAAGAAAAATAATGTAAATATTTTGGCAATTTGCAAATTATTATACTATATGTAAATTTCTTATCAAAATGAACTGGAGATATCACATCGCATACGAGGGACCGAGCGACGTTAACTCCGTTTCGCTTCCAGATCAGCGAAAGGGTTTTTGCGCCCCCTGTTCGCCGAAATGTGCAACTTGTTATTGGTGGGATTTCGAGCCTTAACATGGAAGAGATAGGGGTTTTCGGATTCGTAACGTTATGGCAGGGAGATTTGAGGCACAATCCTTTCAAAACACAGTGTTTCTAAGGTAAAATTACGTTTTCTTTCATTGAAAATTTGTTTCGTGACGATTGGAGCAACGGTTCTGAAGTTACGAATTTTTAACCGGTTTTCCGCTGAAAACGAAAATCGTTTATAAATTCGTAGAAAATTATGTGTACTGTTGAATCAATTGTCCTGGAAATATGTTCAAAAGAAAGAGGAGACAATCCTTTATAAGAAAATGTATATGTTTAGAATTATTTGCAAGCAAAACCAGGTGTTAAAAGCGGACGTACTTGGTCGTGCGACCAGTACGACCATTACAAAGTTGCTGGTTTCTGCCGCCAGGGCGTCCCTATGTCGTAAATGACAGCAAAAAACTTATCAAAACTTGTACCAATTTTCTTAATTTCAATCTTCCTTGTGGCACTTTGAAAAATATATCCTCTTGACATAAGATTTCTCCTTGAGATCCACTGAGTTGCTCTGCCGACTTTATAATTTCCTCTTTATTTCTCACTACCGCTTTTATTTCAACGTTGCGCTGCATGTTTTCCCTGTCAATCCTGAGCTGGCAATAAAATTTGAAACCGCGCGAACACCATTTTGTACCATTAATAATACATAACATCGCTGCCTATTTACTTGCAATCACTCACGCAACGCTTACTTATAAGCTACACAAATACCCTCTGCACGATCTTCTAGTGATCACTACTGCGAAAGATACGGAAATTATCGAAGGAAGTTCGGTTGCGTCTGGTAGTAGACGCATAGAAGCCTCGCATCCAAGGGGCGGTGCGACTCCGAAACAACGAACGGATCGGAGGAATTATCTTAAGAATTTCTAGAGTAATTCACAATTCGTCTGTAGTTTATAAATCGGAAACCCGTTTTAATGCAGAATATGTATATAAATAGCGAACGGGGTATATTTCTACGGTGACTGTTTCTAAGCGATCCGGTTAAAAGAGGCGGACGTGTTATAACGGAAGACCGTTCCTCGTTTTACGATTGCGGACTGGACGTTGACACGAGCGGCTTTTCTAGTTTTTCGTAAGGTATTCTTCGCATCGATGCAATATTCTTCACTGAAATGATGTATAATCGTTGGAGTGTGTATTTCGATGCTTAATCTAGTTGATTTGCAAGAGTTTGTACGCTAAATGCAATCGTATGCGAGACAAGCTGCTGGAAAAAGATGATAACAGTCAGGTGATTACCATACTTTCTTCATGATGGAATTTACTTTGACAACTGACAACAGAGTATAATTCGGAAACTAATTTTTCCGTGAATTTAAAGTTGATTGCTATATGCTGTTTTTACTACCAGTATATTTTTTCTCCATCGTACAGCTGCTAACGGAGATGGACTTCCACGAACAACTTCCATGAACTTCATTGCATGCAAACACGTAAGTTGAGAAATGTTGACTATTTTAATACTCGAATTTACGATGTCATTTCTGTTTGCAGTTGTATGATCGGCATTGGGTATTATAAACGTCAACTATAGTGCAACGTGATTAATATTATATAAACATGAACGTTTCAAGATACAGCTGGCGGTCCTGATATGCAGATACCTATATGAAATGTTTTTGAAAGTGAAAAATTAGGTTTGTGTAAGAAAAATGTTTAATTTATACCTACCGTTGTTAATTTTTCATAAGGCAGTTTAGATCCAGGCAGGTATCTGTATACATCACATTTTGATTGGTTGTATTTTTATTTCCAGTTGAAACTTTTGTGGGAAAATATTGAGAATGGTTATCGATGCACCTGCGACAAGGTCCTTCACCAGAAATGGCCCTTCAACAGGAATGACTCCAAAAGAACTGAGTGACAATGACGATTTGGCTAGTAGTTTGGTCGTTGATGCTTATTTGGGCTTCACAACACATAAAATGAACACCAGGTATGTAAACACAATTTTCTGCTATAGTATAAAAAATTGGGGGAAATTCAAATATTTCTTTGGTCAAATTAAGTAGGGTTGTGATATAGCTATCCTGTGTGTTGGTCCATTTATCCATATGCTGTCATCATATATATGTAGGTGTATAATGTTGACACAAAAGCTGGTGTTTCATTGTAGGTTTCGACCACCAAAAGGAAACCGTGAAGAGCTGAAGAATCTAATACTAGAGTTTAAAAAGCATCAAAATTACATGAAAATTTATAAACAATTCACATCCGGCGATTGGGGTTCGTCTTGCTTCACAACCAAATCCAAAGTGCAGCAAGCAACAGTGAAAGAACATGTACTTTGGCAATTTATCTGTTAAAACTATCTTTAATATATTTTACATTTTCCCTTGTGTAACATCAAATCGTTCTTTAGGTGTTTAGGTATCTTCGTATGTTTGACAAAGACTCAGGATTTGAGATTCTACCATGCTACCGGTATTCGATGGAGGGAAAAATTGGTGCGAAACTGTGTGCAACAAGAAAGTGGTTGGTGACATTGTACCTAACTAGCCGCTAGTCCATTGTTATGTATGGAAAATAAATGGGAATATGACACTTTACAGGTTAAAAAATGAAAAGATTAATTACCTTGTGGGCTGTATTGCTGAATTGAGTGAAGTTGAAGAATCGCAGCTTTTGCATCCTGGCAAGAATGATTTCAGTGTGATGTATTCCTGCCGAAAAAATTGCGCTCAACTATGGCTGGGACCAGCAGCATTCATAAACCATGACTGCAGAGCAAATTGCAAGGTAATGCAATGAAGTCGGTCTTTTGAAGTTCTTTATGTGATTTTTGTTATTGTATTGCCTTATAATTAGACAAAAGCTTTGTACAGACTGGCATAGTCTTTCTGATAATTGTATTACTAATTTATTTATGTTGCAATAGTTTGTATCAACGGGTCGTGACACAGCATGTGTTAAAGTCTTGAGGGATATTGAAATTGGAGAAGAGATCACATGCTTTTATGGGGAAGATTTCTTTGGTGATGCTAATTGCTACTGTGAATGTGAAACATGTGAAAGGTAGTAAATATACTAACAATATTGTGCCTATAATCTCAGGTGCTAAGAATATAAGTGATTTTCAGGAGACAGAGGGGTGCTTTTGATAACAAAGGTGGTGTTGACAATGCGAAAAGTGATTCGAAAATCGCTTATCGACTGAGAGAAACTGAAAACCGTCTGAACCGACTTAAAAATCTTCCCAAAAATTCTACTCTACCCAAAAATGGTGTCGCTTCAAATCATAGTTCGGAAAACATTAATAAGAGGAGGAAAGAGAATGCAACAGTAATCGGTACAAGAAGTAAGTTTCTAAGCTAAGTGGAAATCGGCAATTGTTAAATAATATATGAGCTTGTGAATGTGTATAAAAACATTTCAATTGATCTATAATATAAAATAGGTTTGTATCTGCCCACAATTTCTACAGTGATTGATTTGTTGTAATTTTATCTAGTACCAATATGTATAAATACGGTTACCATTGAAAACAATTTGGTTGGAAATAGTTGTGACAATGTGAGCCTGCGTAGAAAAATGTTTTAATATGTATCTGATTGCAAATTGCAGCTCGGACGCGTTCACTTTACCTCAATGGAGACACGATGAACAAATTGCAAGTAGTGAAGAGGCCTCTTGACAATTCCAATATCCAGAAAATGGTTCGAACTCCACTTCCCAGACGAGACAGGAACAGAGGAGGCTCTGCGGCAGTTTCAAAAATAGCAAAATTGACCAATAAAATGCCAGTGAAGAACCTTCGAAGTCGATATCCGGCAGCTAGGACTCAAAATGGTGTGGTCACTCGGCAGCGCAAAATTACTGTAAGAAAGTGCAAAGGCAAGCCTCTCAAAAGAGATGTGAAACCAGTTGCTGGAAAGAGTGCTGCAGGAGTGAATGGGTTGCTCAAGAATCACATCGATGAAGCAGTTGAGCATGTAGTGAAACATTCAGAGATTGTAGAAAATCCTCACTTAGAAAAAGAAAACCTGTGCACGAGCTCATTGGCAGACCCGCCAAAAGACTGCAGCACTTCCACATTCGTACAGCATGTAACTCCAGTTGGATCCCCTTCGCAATTGGAAGTGCCGCATGTAGTGAACAAATCTCCTCTGAAATTGACAATCCGCATGAGGAAAACACCTTTATGTGAAACGGAAAGGTGTAAGTTAAGGAATGGCAAGTGCCAAGGTGTGCTATTAAAGACGCAGGAACCTGTCTACGAGATTCTACAAGTGAACGGTGTAGATAGACAATCGGATACAACAGTTACTGAATCGCATCCCAAGAAGCGCAAAAAACATAAGTCAAAGAAGCGCAAGAAACACAAAGTGCATGATGAACCTCAGTGTGAAACTGATGCATATTACAATTATAGTGGCATTAACGTTAGTCCGAGACCACCGATCAAAAGATTGCGTCTCATTATAGGTAACGATGCACTGGACATAAGTATACCACAACACACTCCTCTCAAATTCAAATCGAAATGTCGAAAACAGAAAATGGAATGCATTCACTAAACGGTGTTTATTTTCATCTATAAAAAGTTCAAATGGCAAATTATTGTATTAGAAAAATTAGGGAACTTACATGCACCCAAGTACCAAGTAATTCTTTTGATTTTTTTTAAATTTTGGGAATTATTATTTGATTTTGGATAGCACCTTTAAGTTGGCATGTGCAAAATTTCATTGTCATTGGCATGGAATGATAAAACATGCTTGCCAAAGAAGAAAAAAAAACAATAATTGGTTTATTTGCACATTGCATTTCTCAAATATTTAATCCCATGTCATATCAAACATTGTAACAAGAATCAATAATGTCATACTGTATGGTAGTGTTTCTGAAGATTTGTCTTTATTTGTGAGAGACAAATGGCCTTGCTGAATGCTGTAAATAATAATCACAGAAAACTTTCATTGGTTTGTATATTTTCAAGCAATTCACTTTGTGAGAAATTGTACAATGCTGAATATCACATGGATCTCTTTCCTTGCATCTGGAGAGAAAATTAAGGAAGCAGATGTTGTCATAATGAATTTGTTTATTGAGCCATTCGATCTTGATTGAACTCATGTTGTTAACAAGTTTGCACTGCCATGTTTGAAATATGGGGATAACAACGAAACTGTATGTCTTCTGAGTACCGTTACTTATCTGCAGAAGACACTGCCTACAATTTTTTGCAGGTTGTTGTGAAAAGCGAGTTGATGAATGTGCGAAAAATAAAAATGCTTTTCCATGAAAATTCTGTCTGCTAAACGGCATTTTCACCAGTTCGCAATATACAGGTTCAACACAAAATCTGTGCATTTGTTAATTCTGTTCCAAACAGTGAAGTATATGCAAATACTGACTTTATGCGTATAGGAATGTGTGGGTGCCGTTTCTAATGCAGCCATCAAATTTGAAATATGACCACGTTTTTATACGGGCATCTGGGTCCATCTATCTGAATTTTAATGATGAGTTCAAAAACTCATTTGTTATACAGTGGTGAACTTTTCAAGTTTTAACACATTTATATAATTGTACGTATACTAGATGACTTTCCAGGAAATGCAGTAATTCCATGACAGACACCCTGTGCCAACTGCAAATGCATCTCAAGTTGAAATTAAAACTTTTGCAAGAGGGCCAAAAGTTGGGGGACCATGCCCCCCCCCCCCTCTTCCTACGGTCATGGGTCACCCCTACGTATGTAAATCCATGTTCCATGCAAAAACGGTCAACTTTGTCAGGTGATTATGCACATTCAAGATTCAAGGGTGGTCAAGTACACAGGTTTAATAACGAAAAGTGATCCGTGATGTACTGGAGATCAGTGATGCTTTTGTAGAGAAAATATTTGCGTTCCGCCTTTTTGTGCGACCTTGGGTGCGACAAAAAACAATTTTGAATATTGGCGGGGAAAAAGCTTAGGTGAAGTAGAAGTGGATACGCCACTTGTGAAACATCGGCGTCAAATTTGCTGGCAACCAATCAGCAGCAACGTCGTAGTGACACTCCTTTTTGACGTCACCGTGGAAATGCGTATATCCATTCGCTGTAAGACCTAATAAAGCCCGCCCATTTCCCCGGCCACGGAAGGTAGAGCTTACCGGAAGTAACGCCTACCACACCGCGTTTCAGTCAAGAAGGTTCTTGGTCACTGCGTAAATATTCTTCACCTTGTTGTCTACCGAAATTCCTGCGCAAAATTCCAGATTGATACATTAGCGTGCGGTAATTCACTGCTAATCTCCAATTCGTTGTCAGGTAAAGTTGAAGATCGATTAAAATGGAAATGACGAAAGGGAAACCTATGGAAGCTCGCCTGATGAAGGTGACCATCTTTTTGTGGAAATTGACGGTTCAGTTCTTTTGTCCCTTTTCCGTGCACGTGTTGATATTCATTTCGTTTTCTGTTCGCTTTCTATTTCAGAATGCCGTCGATGCAGCAGTTGTAGGCACAAGTACCATAGAATTTGGTAAAGAGTTGCAGAAGCAAGTTGAAGCAATCGCCCGTGAAGTGCGTTTTCATTAATAATATTTTTCGGAAAGAATAATTGCAGCATGAAGTTTTTCAATTGCCCAAGTACTCCATATGCTGTAAAATTATAAAGAAGTACTTGATCAATTTGTCTATCGAGTCCTTTTATATTATTTTTAGAATAGAAAGTAATTATTTGATATGCGCTACATGAGTAGTAAAATAATATATTTTTTATAATGAAAACATTCATCTGCTTTTATGAAATTAAAATTAAAATATTTTTAATAGGCGTCGAAGTCGAAGGTTCTGGACAGAAAAGAGCGAAGCGATCGCAGGATGACCGAACTGACAAGAATTAAAGAAATCCTTATGTTTCAAGAGGTCTTGAACAACCTGGGCTCGGAAGACGTCCGCAGCCATTTTGAGAACGGAATGCATGGTGCTCCTGTAAGATTGATCAATATCCACATGGCTTTGTTGCGTAACTAAAAAAAGACCATTCCATTAACTGGTTGTCCGATTTTTCTAGACTCTTACCGAGGAAACTTTGAAGCAGCTGGACGAGTTATACAAATTGATAACGCCATCGCGAGAAGCCGATTCTGGTAGACCATCATATGAGAAACAATTGGCTGCAGCTGCAGAGCATCTTGTCGGACTTCTAAATGGCAAAAACCAGGAGGTCGTTGGAACAACATGTAAGTGATTATACCATTTTTGTATACCAAATTTTGTTTGTAAATATATAAAAGCTAGGGGTTTTTAATTTTCAGATAAAGCGCTGAAAGTGATGCTGAAAAAAATCCACTCTTGTGACTACTTCAAAAATATGAAGGGAAATTGCACTGCAGGAGCAAACGCCAACACAGTGAATATTTCTCACTCAACTAGCGGTGGCCAACAGAGCATATTGCAGCAGTTTGTAATGAACCAGGTTTGTGAACACTAGCTGCAGAGGAAAATTATCCAGCAATTTTCATGTATTTATAAGCTGTAGCATACTCAGTTTGTAAAATTATAAGTGCATGCAGTGAATACTATGCAGAACATTACTGTGTTACTGTAGTGATTAGTGAAAATGATTGAAACTGGGGATCCCTGTAATATATTTTTTACTTGGTACACATTGAATGTATACTAACATGCAGGGCTATTTTTGTTTTTCATATAGGCTACACTGAGACCAATTTCACAGATGGTGACACATTTTTCTGATGATCCATTCGCCCTGATACCACCTCCACCACCTTCAGATGGTTCTATTTTCTCTACATTTCCTCATAATCTGCCGATGCGATCATCCATGCCAATGTCAGGCTTTAATTTTCTGCAAGAATCTCAAGTTGACTTGGATTGTGAGTTTTAATTTATTATATACAGCGTGTTTGTAAAGTCTCCCACATTACAAACATTACAACAAAAACTTTTCTGCAACAATATTGATATTTTGGGAAAAAAAGTAGAATATCGTTTTGTTATATATTCATTTTTGTAATTTGGGGGAGACTTTATTACTAGTTCATTATTAATGTTAATATTTCTTATCGATTGTGGCCGTCTTCTATGCAGCTCCTCACATGGACCCTGCAGTAGTCTCTGCTCAGCTGCTGATCCCCTCTCCTTCGTGCCCAATGGCATTTTCAGCAGGACATTACACAATTGCTGTGAACCCCCAACTCGGGGGTTGTTCATCCAGTTCATTGCTAGCAGAGGTATACTGAATCTTTTTAATTTACTGAAGGAGCTGAGGAATTCAATGATACAAGAGTAAACACATTCTTAATTTGCAATTGTACTGCAATAACCCGTTTTGACATTCAATGAACAGTATTGCAACTACAGAATACCTATGGGTTTTCATTTAAGATTGCATTGCAATACACGAGTTTCTATAAATCCTTCTAGAAGGAAGGATGTTAGTTTTGTCTGGGTTAACTTATTTAAAGTGCACCATGACTGATATTTGAAAGGGGGAGAGATTTTGAATCCCTCTATCAATACTGTGCGTTACTTTACAAATTTGATATATAATAATGACTGTATAGGGCATAAGCCCTATACAATGTACATACTATTGTCTCATTTCTCTCAGCCCTATTGATTGCTTTAGCCTTTAATTAATATGAAAAATATATTTTGCAGAATACAATCAATTTGCAAAATGCTCTCGGTACCAGCGATGGACAGCCAACCGAGTATGGGTATGTACTTAGCATTAGTCCGTTTCCTATTAGGATGCATATTAATTACATCTGTAAGTCTTATAAGATTATTCATAAGCCAGTAGAATCTCGATATTTTTACTCCCATTGCTTTGAGTATATAAGAATACGTATATGTAGTTTGAGTGATTTTCATTGTTTTAAATCTATACCGAATGTCGATCACAGAGGCTGACCCGTTTCAGTTATGCTACATATATTTGAATAAGAGCCGAGGGATATTTGTTGTAACAAACTTGTTCAGCAAAATGAGTAACAGTGAGAATGATGTTTTCAATCAGAAAGTTGCAGGCAGTACTTGCGCATGCTTCACAGATATGAACTTTGACTGCCCATTCTGTTACTTGATGAGTATGCACAAGTTTCCTGGTGTGTTTCATGGGTTTTCCGTGTGGTGGCGCTGTGGGCAGAGCATGCAATAAAGCAAACGCAACATTATACAGACGCAGCAGCACTAAAATGACCAAAGCAACTGCAGTGCCACCACACGACACTTCAGGGAACTGGCGCCAGGAAAGTTTGAATAGCCGCTGACTGCAAGGAATTCCTTGCCTACTACTGAGCCTACTACTGAGCTCTGCCCAATTAAAGGATTAAAGTCAGGTGTACCGAAAAAGTCCTCAGGAACTAGTTCAGCCCATTGTTTGGAAATTCACACTTTTAGTCCAGTAGGTTAGCAGGTTCTTTTTCTTTGTAGACTGAGAAAGACCAATCTAATCCAATATTGAAATGTATGGGGGATATTAAATAAAATCAAGCATTATCAGTCATACTACTGGAGCATTTATTATACAATTTTCCTTATAAATTCTAACATAATTATAACTTCTTATAAATGAAGATGTCCCATTGGTTATAGCACATGTGAAATCGGCAATAATTGTAATGAAATTTATAATAATATGAAAACAAAACGTGTGAGGTTATCACAATTGTCCTCTCCCTTGAGACACCAGAGAATTACAAACTTCACAAAAATGCCTCATCAGAAGCCAGGCAACCTGTATTATTGCAATGTCTGACAACTGCATACCAAAGGCCCAACACCATTAATGATCTGAAGCAGACCATTGGCTTTGTTGATGAGCATGCATTGGGCATGTGACCACCATGCAGTGTGCATGTGCTCAGAGCAATCCTATTGGTTAGGTTAGGGCTGACCACCATACTAGACAGACTGTACTAGGGTGTTTTTTTTTTACACTGTTACATTTCTTTTGTAATTATCATTGGTCTTATAAACAATGCTTTTTATGTAAATTTGAAATACTGTCACATCTCAATGGTGAGGAACACCCTCACCAATTTTTTACGGATTGTCCTTCATAGAACTAACTTCTAAAAAATATTCATAAATATAAATTCACGGTGACATTGACAAAATTGCCATTGAAAATGGCGGATTTTAAAATTTTTGTATATTTCGCTAGTGGTTGACATTGCTTCGGTTCATAGTGTTGTTATGTAATGTGGTAATTCCAACAATGTTTTCTAAATTTGATTTCTTGCTAAATAATGCTACTAATATTGATCATTATGCAACTATTGCATTGTTTCAGACCATCAATACCATCTCAGACATTCATCAACCATAAGCTCGTTTCTTTATCAACTGTGCCATCATCATCCACAAACTATCAAGATGAGTCAGCATCAAATCCTGCATTACATGTTTTGCCTAATGAAACTGCATCTCCTGCTGGTATAGAATATGCTTTCTCGATTGCAACATCTGTTTTATAAAGTTAGCAGGGTTGCTAATATGCTTATATTGCAGTACCTGATTTGCATTCCCAGCCAGAGATACAGCAACAGATTCCAACAGAACCAAAGAAACATTTCATGAATGTAAACGCTTCGGCATTTCAGTCTGCAAATTTTAAGACAATGGTATGTACTTGTTCTCTTTTCAAACTCTGATCGCTTCTAAACTTCACGTTTGAGGTTTGGCCCTCCTTATATGCTGTTAGGACAGGAAGTGGTCTCTGGGTTTAGAGTTCAGAATATGTTATAATAAGATATATTTAAACTAGCAGTTATGATAAGGTATGTTTTGATGGAAATAACCGAATTTATTGTTCAAAATCCCCGTTATACCGTATGACCTGCCAGCTATAATGTGCATTGACATGAATCTGTGTATGGTGATATGGTGTAAATTGTTTGATTCATGTACCATATTGTCTGTATTTCATAGTTGCAAAACAATTCAGAATCGACTGTGTATCATGGCGACCAAGCTAATGGAGAGTATTTGGATGATCGAAGGCAAAATGTAGAGAGCAACGTACGCCAACATAACAATATCCAAGGTACCCAATTTCATACTGAGCATTAAATGTGTGTCACTGACAGTGTAATCCTTTACAAGCACCTGGTGGGTATCCTCATCAAGAAACTAATAGTTACCATGGAAGAGGACTATATCATAGTCGGAGTGGTTACAGGAGCTCTGCTAATCTTCGAAGGGGAGCTGGTGGAAATTTAAATAGATGTGCGACAAGACTACCGCGAACGGGATGCTCAAATGGGCAAAGTGATAGCTATGGTAATATTACGTTGCACATGAGCAATCGTAGTTTACTTCGCTGTCATAGTAATTATACATTGTATGCAGGTTACCAAAGTTACTATGATGGAAACTGTGGTGGTGGTGTCAGTAATTATTACCAAAATGACCTTCAAATGGATGGAGGCTATAATGACTATACAAGAGTTTTGCCACAGCCAGTTAGTGGTGGACGGAACCGTGGATCTGTTCGAGGAACTCGAAATTCGGATGTGCCAAGGGGCAACAGAGGAGGACTCTGAAATTGTACAGCAGTTAATGATGGTAACAAAATGCTTTGCATACTTTTTTAGATGTATCCCTGCAAACCTCAATTTTACCCATATTATGATTCTGTATGAAGTATTTGTTGATGGCATGATTTTTTAATACTTTACTCCATCAGTTGTACATATATATATCAAGCTGACCTGATGTACAGAATGCATGCTTCGAAGCACATAGTAAATGCTTTGAAAAATTTATCCGGATTATGCTGCTTATTTTTTAAGCACTGTGTCGATATCAAGTACATTAATTTCAATGTAGATTTATTAGAGTAATGACTATTCAAAAATGCTTTATGTGAAATTTGTTTCAATGTTATAAAGTTTTGTATTAAGATTTTGGTTAGGGTTTTGTTATAAATTTATTTTGAACTATGTAATGTTTATTTTAAGGTTATTGCAAAGTCGGATATTAATTTGTATTGCTGCGAGTTAAATTACATGTATTAATTTTTATTATTTAGGACGGTTGGACCTTTTTATATATTATATTTTAAGTACATCATGACAATTAGTGATGTAATGCTGTGTAAAATTTGCCAAGTATTATCTTGGTGTTCTTATAATAGTCTATTGTTTACATTCTAAGCACCTTTACCGTATTCTAAAATTTTCAGTCATTAAATATGTTTGTCTATTCAATCGAAATTATTTCCTATTGTTTTGTTTTGTGGATGAGACCAAACGGATAAAAGTGGTCGCATGAGAAAATCGTTATTACAAACCCAATAGGTTGAAAATTAATGAATATTTAATTAAACAAAGTGGCTCGCTTAACTTTTTGGTATTTCAAAGTCTGCTGATTTTCAGTTGGAACGATTCGCCAAGATTGTACGTCCTGGAAAATACACTTAAAGAATTAAACTTGGTAAACAAAAATGCAATATTTTATTGTGGTTGGTGATAAACATTTTTTGGTTGATCGGTTCAAAAGTTACGGGCAAAGAAGTTGGAGGTGTCACATCACTGGATTTTTTTCCGCCCTGTAGAGGTGGCAAAATTAATTGTAAATTGGTTAATAAAATTAATTTGGCTTAGATGAATGATTGTTCCAAATGGCAAATTGATAACGTAAAAGACAGTGTAGCGTTGATGGCGCGCTACGAATACCATTTTCGTAGGTTATGATGATGTGGGACGCACTACCGCAAGCACAACGCTGCAGGTAAGTAGATCATTATACAGTAGGTGCTGGCTTTGGAGAGCTCCTCTATTTCTTCTGATTACCAAACGTTTAATAGAATCCTGTAAATCCCCAATTTTTGCACGAATGCTCCTGTAATTCATATATTTCGATTTTCATGAGTAAATCAGAAGATTTATGTTAAAATTGTGATTTACCCACGATATGCACACAAGCCGGAAACAACTTTCCCAAAAGCATGCAGTTGAGTCATTTTTATTTAATAAATCAGTCCTTATACCGTGTGAATTCGGGATGCAGATATGTAATTACTAGGCACGTCCAGAATGTAAGAGTACTCAATTTATTAAAAATCGAAAAACCAATATATTTTTTGTTTAATTTACACATTTGTATACATATATCAAACACTAATTTTCAACATAATAACCTTCCTTCTCTATGCACTTGGTGAGCTGAGGAATGAGATTTCTGATACCTTCGGCAAAAAGTCACGCTCCACCCTTTTGGCCCAATGTTTGATTGCACTGTGGACGTCATCGTTGGTCGAAACCCTTAAAAAACCTATGGAGGGTGATAAAGAATAAAGAAGGGGGATGTCAACGAAGGAAGTGTGCTTGTTACATGACAATGCACATCCACTCGGCCAATGCCACAAAGCAAACTCTTGGACTCATTCAGTTGGATCATCAACCACCTCTCTAACAACCCTGATCTGGCACCTTCATATTTTCATCATTTCACCTCTCTGAAGTCGTTTATGGGTGGAACAAAGTTTTCGACCAACGATGAGGTCCAGAGTGAGCTGTCAAACAATGGGTCAGAGTGGTGGTGTGAGACTTTTTTGCCGAAGGTGTCGGAAAGTTCATAACTTGCTCACCAATTTCATAGAGAAGGAAGACAATTACGTTGAAAAATAGTGTTTGATGCTATATGTATACGAATGTAAATTTTTTAACAAAATATATATTGGTTTTTCGATTTTAATAAATTGAGTACTCTTACTTTCTGTACGTCCCTCGTATAATGGACGCGCGAGCAAGTTGTGCGTTTCAAATTCCTGTACGATCTTTTCTTCAAGGTCATCGGTGTTCCAACTTTGGAACGCTTGCAGTTGGGACAAAACGTAATATTGAAAAGTGTAGAGGGTTGCATTTTTAGTTGCACAAGGTGGGTTTCACTCGATCGTTTCTCTGAAATATGGGGCAAATGGGTGTGAAAATGCAAAAAGAGTGCTTATGAGGTAACGGCCCATGCCGTTTTTCATGCTTTTCCCTCATTTGCATGTTCACCAAAAGGGAATTGGGAGCATCATGGGCAGTGACCTTACTGCCCATGGCC
>JAQFZQ010001464.1:0-19386 GCA_034696005.1 Glomeris marginata | reverse complement strand
AAAAATCACCAAAAGAATCTGAGGGGGTGTGGTGAACAATGCCATTTATTTTGGTTGATCTGACGTGGAATGACCCATTTAGGAAACGCCCGATACAAGAAATGCACCGTTCCTGGGTTATGACCCTAAAACCACCCCATGGACATTGTATTTATGATCCTATGGTACTTTTTGGTTCCATGACAAAACGGTAAACTCTGTCAGGTGGTCAGCACGTAAGGGTGGTCAATATCACAGGTTTCACTGTATTAATATCAAATCAATGGAACTGACCTTTACTTGGAAATCAAACAGAACAAACGGAGCAGATGTGTCTGGGCTGCCATCAGTAAGGGCCACACTATCCCCGTTCGAAACGAAAGGACGAAGTGTCTCGCAACACTGTCCGACAACAGTCAATGGTGTATTTTCACGTTGCAGACAATCAATCTCTGGGCTTTCAAATTTTCGGTCCATGTCATTCTTCTCATTGTAGGCAACAAAATCAAAACCCGTGAACTTCCAACCGTTTGGGACCTCCGCTTCCGACTCGGCACTTCCATGCCGCTCATCTTCGGCTTCATCCAACTGCAGGTCCATGTCACGTACATTTCTGATAACCTCAAAGAGATCTTCCTCTTCTTTTCCTATCTGCTCTTGAATCCCATCTTTGCAGTCGACCACCGGACTTGTCTCCGCTTCCGTCGCAGCGATGTCCCATTCGTCAGTCTGGCAGAACTTCTCCAGGTTGGACCGCAGCTTAAACTTTGGTTGAAACTGCGGTGGTGACGTCTGTCCTTTGTACACCATGTACCGATGGGGCGAAGCCGATTTTCGCTGCCGCAAGTAAAGCACGGACCCGTCCTCCGTCTCCGTGAACAGGTCGACCATAGGCTGCGGTAAAGCCACTTCGCCGGCACCGACCGTTGCCAGTTCATCACCGCTGCTGGACTCGGCATCGCGAGAGTTGTGACGGATAGGTCTGAAGTGAGTTCTCGGTGAAATTAGCAGGTTCTCCTCCCCGTCCGAAGATGCCGCTTCGTAATCCGGTCCAGCCGATGGCGACAGCGAAAGAGACAGCGACAAAGACGACGAAGATGTGGAAGGTGCTGGCACCTGCTTCTCCCTCTTGGGTACCACTTCGACAAACCGGCTGTCATCGTTGTGGAAGGGAAGGGTGCAGGCCTTTACCGGCGAAGGCTCGTCCAGCGAGTGACCGTTAGCGGTCTCGCACCACGGTTGCTCGGCAGGTTCCTCGCGACCCCATCCCAATACGGAGGACCCTTGAGACTCCCAATTCAGGCCGTACTCGTCCCACAACGGTCTGGGTTGAGTTTGAGGCTTCCAGTCAAGGTCCAGCGAATCTAGACCGTCCCAGACTTTGACGCATCTTTCGAAACCCACGTGGGTTGAAGTACCGGGAGAAGGGTCCCACGGTATGCACTCCTCCATCACGGGTGGAGGATTGTCTTCTTTGGTGGCATCTTCACCGTCGTCCCTCTTTGGAAAGCCGTAAACCCCTCCTTTGATGAACTTGTCCAGGCCGTCACATTCCCAGATCCTGTCGCTTGACAAGTTTGTCTCCATGATCCCACAATCCAAGCGAGAAAGCTTGTCTTCGTCTCGGTTGTCCAGGAGAATGGGGGACACGGTTGCCGGATCCGGGTAGCCACATTGACCTCTCTTCTCGTCGGCTTGCCAGATGGAAGCCACCAGGTCATTGTAGCGTAAATCTTCCTTCTTCTCTGGTGAATCATCCCAGACCAGGTGTGGTGCTGCTGCTGGGGTTTCATGATTAATATTTTGAAAATCTTCACTGTTCATTTTCCAATCAACATCGTTGCCACGAAAGTTGTCAACAACCGCCCACCCGTCACCGTTGCTGAAATCTTGGTAATCTTGATTACAAGAACCTTCCTCCAAACGTCTCCATCCCTCGCATATCAACGATGATGGTTCTTCTTCAGCTAGCTTCCACTTCCAATACGAAGGGGTCTTGAGAACTTTCATCTTCGGAACAATGAACAGGGGACATTTCTCTCCCAATGATCTTTTTGGCTGTGTCTCTCCCAATGGCCGTGAATTAACAAATTCAGGGTCCTTGCCTTGTCCTTCCTCCTTGGACTCTTCACCTTTGACATCGACACGTGGGGCTTGCGGGCCTGCAATGGTTGTTTCAGTACATGTCTCTTCGTTGTAGTTTGGTGTCCTTTCAACGGTTGTGCTGATCACGAGTTTCTTTCCTTTCCAAGCGGACTGGGATGTTGCATTGCAATGCTCGTCTGAAGATTTCTCTTTCTCAATGGTCTCCGAAGAACCGCCGAGCGCTGGGAAAGCTGCGTAGTACCTCAAGAAAGAACGAAGACTTCAGTATTCATTTAATGTTTTAATTACAATAGTTAAATGATATGATTATGAAATGGTTACCACGCATGTGAATAAGTTAACATTTGTGAACATGTTGCTGTTTTACACCCATACGGCTCGATGGTGTAATCTATTCGTATTCATAGTAAATTATTAATTCAACAGTTATTACTAAGTTTATATACGTTCGTCGTGCATTGTGTGTCTTTTGTTTGCGTAAGGTCCCTGGTTCGATCCCCGCTGGAAACAGTTTTTTTCTTCTCTAAAGCTGGTAATTTTTTGAAATGGCACGAATTGAGGCAAAATGGGGTCTTTTACTAAGTTTGTATACTTGTGCATTAAAATTAGTACCCAAAAAACTTAGTTTTTTTCATAATGGCTTGTTTTACTTACATGTTCAGTTGACATTCATATTCCACTGCACAATAATTTTTGGCGACTTAATGTGATCAATAACCTCTTACTAAACACCACCACTTTTAAAATGTGCTATAGTGGAGCAGCGGTGACTTGGCCTACTAAGGAGTATCCAGGGTGATAAGTAAAAACCGTAAACATTGCAGAAACATCATTGCATCTACCATAAATCAACACGGATGGACTTTAAGACTACTGTAAGCAAATGGGAGTAAATGAAACTCCATATAATGTAAAGATCGAGCTACAAAGGAAACAATATAGGGAACTACTTTTTTTAGTGGACGGTTATCATCCACATCACTTGCGGATTTGTTGCAATCTTGGACTGGAATAGACTATAGATAGTTCCAAAGGCATCTAGTTGGGCAAAAATGCTGAAAGAAATTCAGCTTCCGGGCACGCACGGTTGACCGTGAATAAGGTTTATAGTTTTTATCAATTATATCAACTAATATCTGACTGAAATGTTATGTATAATCCTACGACAATGAAGTACTTCAAAGTAAATACTTACTTTTCAGCTTGCTCTTGAGGGGATGAATTGACAAGGTCTTCGGTTGTCAATTTTTCACCAGAGCCCATCAACGCTTGCATTTCCAACTGCTTCTGCGCAAGGATTCCTACACGCAGAACACAAAAAAGATACTTCAATTAGTTTATATTGCAACACAAAAAAATACACTAGCAATACTTTTAAAATGTCTCTGTCAATTGCACATCACAGCCTACAAGACAGTTGAATTTTTAACATTTTACAATTATACGGTAGTTAACGCTGCACCACATTATTTTTACAAACCTTCAGAGCCCGCGTGTAACCCATGGCCACAAAAACTGTGTCAATGGAAAACTAAAATTCACTCCACCCAGAAATCTCGTGCAACGCCCCCACTAAAACTGAAACCGAGGTAAGTGTGGCAAAAAACCAGCTGGCAATAAAATTTCTTTTCTTTGTACGATGGAATTTTAACAGGATCTTATAAAACTTCACTTTCAACGTAGTGCATTAAAGAGTGGGAAAATTAAGGAACTGGGTTTTGATACCATTTGACTAAAAAGGAGTGGCAAGATAGGAAGTGGAGCACATAGATCAACACTCTTGAGATGCAGCATCACATATGCCTACTTTTGGAAATATTACTACTGCATTCAAGGCGCACAAAATCAAATCTGTCCAAACACCAACATGTTATATCATTTCAAAATTTGAGCATACATTTTCATAAAACACACGAGAATTAAAAGTTTACTTCATTACCAGTTACAGAGCAAATGAGGGAACAAATAGTAGAATGAAGAGAGTGGATCTTATTTTGTCCTATCTTTGTTTTAGGTTAAACGTGCGTGGTGCACTTGGAAGGACAGTTTGTAAATTACAAAAAATTGAAGACTTTCAACGGCAGTAACAAAAACCATATTGCTTTAGTAGTAAATGGGTAGACCGTTTCTTGTATTATAACTTGTTAATTAATACACCAATCTCTTGTTTTCACAGATCAATACACACACGCGTGACTTGTGAATTTGCATTCATTGCGCCATTTCTTGTTAGCTTATTAAGCAAGTAATCTACCCGTCTGAACATGCACACCTCTGAGTAGGCATGCATTTTCTAAACTTTTGTCCAGGCCTTGTTTCAATTCTTGCTTACCGTATGTATAATAAATTCATTCTTTAACATGGATTCATATCAGTTCCTTAGTGGTTGCGTTTATCAAAAGGTAAACTACATTATTAAATGATTTTGACCAGGTTTAGCTTAGCAACTTTTTTTGAAATTCTGTTCACAAAATAAACATCAAGTATCTTAATAAATAATGTCAAAAATATGAAGAAAAAATTAGTTTTTCCAAAAATTCATTGAACTGAACAAGCTAATAAAATACTTTTCTCACTGAACAAAATAATTCGTGACTGAGAGAGTTGAAACCATTTTAACTGCCAAAACCATTTATTACTACATGAACACATCCACTCACACATGTCGATTAGGCATGCACATTTACTTGAGCACCTGATGTCAGTCAAAGCTATGGCTGCTAATTTGAAGGTACTGAGAAGGATTTCATTTGAACAAACAAAACTTTTCTGGTATTTACTTTCACAATTTAAAAATTCACTGCACCTAAGCAGTGATTGCCCAAGGGATTAACCTACTTAAAGTACATTGTATTATAGATCCTGCTTAATGCTTTACTTACTAGTAAGTTAGTATACTAAGGGTTCAGAATGTGCTGTACTGATTTTAATATTGCATGACAAGAGCAATCAGAATTAAAGGGATGAACATTATCACCTTCACATTGAATGCTCTTCAACCTGGAATACAGCTCGTCCACCAGTTCCTCGATGCCGCATTTCTAAAAACCCACAAAGGAAAAGGTTATTCTCCTAGGACCAACAACAGACCACATGCAGGACAATTTAAGAATGATTACCTGCTCGGAGACGGACAACAAGCACTCAACGACAGCACTCTTCTTCAACTTATCGCAGTCCTGAAGCTTTGGAATCCTCGTCAACCGCTGCTTTCCTTTCCCCTTCACCTTTACCGAAGAGGATTCCTGTAATTATCACATGATACATGTGTTAAGTTATTTTGAAATAAACTGAGTGATGGTTCTGAACAGCTACCTTCTTCCCGACGATCATAGGGAATGGGTCGGCCTCGGCCGGTTCAACCTCGAAGCCATCCTGTTGCAAGATGCTGAGGATGTAGCGAGTGTACACGACCGCATCGATGCCACGCACCTTACGCAGTAAAATGAAATGAAAGACATTATTAGCACAACTTCCATACACAGATAGACATTTTTACAAAGAGCCATCAACAACTGAACTTCCCCTTATAAATCAATTGGTACTTATTATCAATCATGAATGATGACCAGTCCTACAGACATCAAGGAATGCATAATAACAATGAATTGTTAACTAAACTGTTATCTGTAATGCAACCAAATAATTACCATCTCTTCCTTCCATTTCATGACAAGAACTGACATCTATCTCAATTCAGCTGTACAATTATAATTATATATTTCAATGTTTACCCAAAAATGTAAATTCCCAGGTTTCCCCGAGTGATACGAACCCTGTAAATTTGTTTTTCCTTTGCTGTTATAATAATTCATGTACGTATGTGTTGTCTGGCAACACTAATCCCGATTAATGATTACATCACACTTTGTATGTACAATTTGTTAAAATTATTCAACTGCAAGGGGACTAGTTCACAGCCCATATTGGTTGACTGTACTCCAAGTTCTTGTAAGTGTACTTTTAATATAGTACAAAAACTATAACAAATCACGGTGATACACTTTTGCATAGCAATCCAATTACAATGAGCATTGCACAATAAGTAATATAATAAAGATAAATGTTAAACCTCCAGCTCGTGGTCAAGCCAATCCTGGACCGTCGAGGCAGGCATGGTGGCTAGCCGTTGGAATCTCATGGGGTCCTTGGGATGATAGACGATTTCTTTTGCTCTTGATGCTCCCTTACTCTGGGTCCTTGTGACTTCATGACCATCTTCTGCGTCACCACACTCCTTCCATCAGTGCAGCGTGTAAAGCTATTGGCGCAAATTTTCAGGGCTGTCCTCGAACGCCCAGGTTAGACTCTTTGAAAACCATGATTCGAGTTCCTGAAAAATAAAACCCAGTTGAAGAAAGCCTAGACAACTCATCATCTATTATTATATTCAACATTAAACATTGTCTACCGGCAACCGGTAATTTCAAAATTTCCAGGATTATCAAGGACATTTACTCCTTTCTTATTACATGACAATATGGACTATGTTACAATAACCCCAACAAGTTAAGAAACAAATCAATATACACATTTATCCTAGTAGTAAAACATGAAATCAAAACACCAATCCAGCTTGTGCAAATCACAACAAAATATATAAATACTAATACGTTTCACTTCCACATTGTCATTTTTCAAACTATATATTAATTAAATAGAAATCACAACTGCTTTAACAAAAATATGGAATCATCCCCAATGCCATTTTTTTCTATACAAACACTCCTTCATTGAAATGAAGTCAAGATCATAATTGAAATGAATTCTTGCATTCCAGACCTTGGATTCCCAATATTTGCATCAATCCATTTCATACATTCCTTCATTACTTTGGTTTAATCACGAGGTCATTGTAAACATCATGGAAATGCTTCCATAAATGAGTCTTTACTGAAAGGGTTCAAAGAATTAAAGTTGGCACTCAGTCAAAGTGTTTCTTGCAATGCATCAGCCGTTAGAATAATATCACCAGTTTTCTAATAATTGCAGCATTCAACTTTCTTCAATTATACACACATCTCTTTGTAAATGGACAGTGACACCTATCACTTATAGTGCCATCTACACGGCGAAACTTGGAACCATATACTGAGAACGCGTTTGAAGTTGCACCAACTCCTTGGTGTCTATGATGGAGTGTTTGGAGAAAGGGGAAAAATGAGACACTAGTTATAACTATACTCGTATACGAGTATTTTACAGAAGAGTGGTAATATAGCAAAATGCAAAACCATTCGTCAATAATCATTGACCATTTTCAGTGTTCTGCCATTGACTGGAAAAACTTGTTTTCAGTCTATCAGATCTTGATCAGATTGCAGTTTACCTCACTACAGCCTCCATCTTGGCTAATGGTAGTTGCTTACTGAAAAGCGTTTCAATTCTGTGTTGCTCTTCCATTGCACGATGACGTCATATGCCGCCATTGTTTCAAAGTTATACAATATTGTAGCATATATAACTCCTTGATTGTATAAAGTTAACTTGTTTTCTACTAGTCTAATCAGGTTGCTGAAATCGGTCCATTGCAATGTTATTAGTTGAACAACATCGCCATCACATGAGCTGTTAAAGGGCTGTTAAAGGGCGGTCTATTTGCGCCCTCTCGTATCGGAGGAGAGAAACACGTTCAAAATCTTTCCATTCATCTACAAATCTAACTGCATAACAATAAAATCACAGAGACTGTATTGTTTACGCAGACATTGTTTCTTGTTTACCAAGACACTGTTTGGATAACGGAAACCGATCCCGATGTACGGAAATCATATTCTGCGCAGCAGACCAAAATGAAAACAGAAAAAGTCACGGTCACATGAGAGCCGCTACCGAGAGTAGTTGTTCACCGCAACCGCTCTCAGTTCCGCACCTCCGCAACTGCCAGCGTCTTTCAAGAATCAATCGATAAATACACCTTGTTCAAAAGCAAACTGTGCATCTATTTTTTCCGGGGCAGATCACGAGGATATCATCCTATTTTAATAC
Source organism: Glomeris marginata (assembly GCA_034696005.1). Classification (NCBI taxonomy): domain Eukaryota; kingdom Metazoa; phylum Arthropoda; class Diplopoda; order Glomerida; family Glomeridae; genus Glomeris; species Glomeris marginata. The sequence goes on along the minus strand of JAQFZQ010001464.1, from coordinate 11,313 downwards.
GTTTTTCGCGTTTTTCCCCACTCTTTACGATATATAAATATGAATAAAAAGAGATAAGATGCAATTTCCCGCCTGAATTTTTGCTCAGGAAAAACGATCGGCGTTGTACCTGCAGTTTCCCGGTGAGAAAAAAATCTCGCGCTATCTCGTTGTTTCACGTTCGTTTCAGGCCTGGATTTCTATTTCCAGTAATATTATAAAGCTGTGCTGACGAAAGACACCGACTAAGTAACGTGGCCTTGTAAAAATAAAGAGCTTCAAGGTGCCCGCAACCCCGAAACAAAACGGCCAAAAAATGTCACCCAAATAACAAATATCGATCAATGCAATGAACGGCAAATGTAATTGCATACCTGGCTAGATGATTTCGCAGATATTAGTGTCGAAGAAGCAGGTGAGAAGAGGAGGGCGTGCGATGGATTTTGCAGAGCAATGACGCCGAGACAAATTGCGTAATCGGTCGTTGCTAATGGCTAACTAATGTCGCGTCTTTCCTTTTTCCGCCGCCATCATCGTCTTATTCTTCTCCTTCTGTTTTCCACTACTAGTACGAGTTTACAACGGACGACAGCCGATCGTCGCCGCACATCCTACTGACCGACATCGGGAAGTTTCCGCTTCCCGACGAAGACGCGATCGAGACGAGCAAGACCAAAGTCCTTGGATTCCTTGCTCGATCTGCGAATGCAGAGATGCGCAGCAGCGCCACCGGTGCTAAAACACCGAAACGTAACCACCTGCGCCACCATTGGTGGCGTATTAATTGCGCCGCCCTTCAAATGGTTACCATCCAATGAACTCATTCAAAGTGTTCAAAGGCTACGCAACTTGTAAGGCGATTGTTGGGATGCCGCTCAGCTGCTGCCATCTACAGAGCTGTACCCGCGAACGCAATCACGTGACAAGCTGCTTACCCTTTACTATAGTGATTCCCAGCCAAGCCGTAGACTAAGTAGGAGGAGCTTGCGCCTGACTGCAGCCAATGGCATCGAGTAGTATGCCTACTTTATCGAACGTTATCGGTATCGAAGCTCCGCCCTTGCTCCGCCTACTTAGTCTACGGCTTGGCTGGGAATCACTATATACAGTTCGGTTTCCAACAAGTTTCTCAGAAGTGTCGTGCGGTGGCGCATGCACTTGTGGCAGCACTAGCATGGCCGGCAAGGCACTAAAAGCAACGCTAATGTCAATGGGCACTTGTGACCATCTGGGTGTTTCATTTTGCATGTGTCAAATTGAGAGTGATGAAGCTAATTACAGTGCTATGTGATCGACGAGGAGATTTGTGACCAAAAGACTAGGGACCGAATTTTAGTATTGCTTTTAGTGCCTTGCCGGTCATGATAGTGCTGCTACAAATGTGGTTCCATACTCTTTTCAAGCCGCCGACGCCCGCCATCCCACCCCGCCCCGCTGTAAAGTCTCACTTGAAAAGAGTATAGTCTTTTGGTCACAAATCTCATCGTTATATCACTAGCTTCATCACAAGGAATCCGTCACTTTCAATTTGACACATGTAAAATGACACAGCCAGATGGTCACAAGTCACAAGTGCACTTTGACATTAGCACAACTCGACACTCACAAATCGTCACATGCAGTTGTACACATACACTTGGTCACATGTTCACCTCATCATATGCACTGCTTGCCATGCACTCCTCGTCACACACTGCTCGACACACGGTCTTATTTAGTCACACATAGAATGCTGAACAGGAAATGAGGGTCTTATTGATGCTACATATAATAATTTTACTTTATAGCGATCTCCTTTTAAACTTCAAAATTATCTCTGAACATACAGTGTACAGACGTAAACTTTTACAGATTTGCAGCGCGCATGTCCACCATAATAAGAACAAAAATTATGCAGTTTTGTATTGTTATGAATGAAAAGTGCAGTTTTGTGGGAGGACAAACTGCTGTATTTTTTGGTATGGGCCAATAAATTATTTATTGTTTTCTTGAGATGTAACATTGAAATAATCACCACTTAAATACGAGTACATATTTATAAAGCTGCACTGCAATTTTGAATAAGATATTCTCAATTTTTTTGAAATCAAGTTTGTTATAAATTATAGAAAATGCATGTCTGTTTGCTTTTACAATAACATTTGAACTTCTAATGCTTCGCTAATGGATTAGACATTTCATAGTCTAAATTTTGACATGATGACAGCACAGTTGCCACATTGAAACAAAGGTGAAAGACAACGTAAAAATTAATTCATCAACAGAGACTTCGGCTTCACATGAAAAAATACTATTACTTTGAGTAGAACCTTACTATAGATTAGAAGCAGTCACCAAAGGATTTCACCTTCAAATGAGTCTTCGACGTAGATAGTCCACAAGAGATCTGGGAAGACCCATGTCAGTAATGTACGTGAAGTTCTTCTGGATGGCCACCCTACACAGATGCTTCAAGCATTCTGGTTGGTTGGAGATGTAAAAGTCACGAAAGTCTTCATCCACTGGCAGACATGCAGCAAAAATGCAGTTTTCACGCAACCAGCTGGCTAAATTGAGAGAATCACAACCGGCAGCCAGTAGAGCCTGAAAATAAATGAATGAAACTTCTTTCAAACTATTAAATGCTGAATTTTACAAGCTCAGTTTGTGGAAACCCGTACCCTAATGGCTGGCAGCCTCTGCAGGAACATCCTCATCTCCTTCATGCCGGTAGAACCGCACGACTCGTGCGCAGACATTGCCGAGATGTGCCTGATGCAACTGCACAGTGGAGTTTCCAGATTGGCATCTACATAATCTATAACAGCATTGGCCTAGAGATGTGATAATGCGTACTAAATATTCACAACTTGAATGATATTCTTCAACGTCAACGCACGCGTACTTTGATGAGGATCCTGGTAATGTCTTGAAGTCCCCACATCACCGAGTAATGAAGGGCAATCTTCCCGGTGTCATTGGCAGCATTTACATTGCAACCAGATTCTATGAGAAGTCGAACTGTACCGATCTTATTTTGAAGTCGAGCGTGTTTCACGCAAACGTGTAACGCAGTGTTCAGGTTGCGATCCAAACTCTGTACATTGGCACCTATAACAAACAGTAGCCCATCCCATCATTAAATAATGTGTAGTCTACAAATTAAATCTACACTTCATTCTTCCTATATACGGCCTTTGCCTCAGGCTGGGATTATAAGAAGTGCTAATTGCCCCTCCCCTTTGGGAATATAACTAGTATTGTGTCCCAAAGTGTATCAATTACATCTTCCCCCAGGCTGAAACTATGAACACCTGTACCAGTGAGTCTACTTTCACAAGTGGATGGAGTGTATGTCTGAACTCAATTTGTGTATAAATTGGTATTCAGTGGAAAATGTCGAAAGGTAATAATTTATCCAGAATCACAAATACAAATAATGTTTACATGTGAGCAGTTATCAATTTCTGTTTATCTCATATACATATACCCTGGCTAGTGCATCTATAGTATTTTTCAGGGTAAGAGAATACCATATGCCCCTCCCCTCCTTTTACAACTTGTACAAAGAGGGGCGGGGCATACAGTGTGCTCTTACCCTGAAAAATACTATAATCTTATCTTCCCCATTTTCGCCGAGGCATATACTATTCAGCAGGCTTTGTCCTCTTTGCAAGGGACAATGGTGCCTTTATGTCAGTCATTAAGTGCTAGCTGCAGTATACAGGGTGATTCCAAACTCAGTGGACAAACTTGAATGGGAGGCAAGGGGCACTAAAACCACTAAAACAATACATTACTTTTAGTGTTCGGTTGTAATGAACGGTGTAAACGTAGGACTGCATGATTACTGCAATGAACACAGATGGTGTTCACAACAGTTACAGTAATTGTTCAAGTGTTCGACCACCAACAGTAATGCATGCACGGCGTCGTCGACACTTTGATTTGTGGACACTGGCACCAGCAACTCTTGCTACGAGCTGTGCAAGGAGTCCACAGGTGTTTCATACACAAGGCTCTTCAAGTGTCCCCAAAAAAGGAAACTGAGACACGTTAAATCCAGCGATTTGGCACATGTCCGTTTGGGTACCTAGCTTATGGTACTATACTCACGCCAGAGTAAACGTTCCATTTTTCAATTAAAGGATTAGATCAGTCCACTATTGTCGTCTTTTGTCCTAAAGGGGTTACCAGACTTTCACCAATTAAAATTGAGGGGGAACGTCTTGTAACGTCTTGGAAAACGGAACGTTTACTCCGGCGTGACTATACCAGGCGGGCGCATCTCTTGCATTGCCATTGGCTGCCCTATACGCTAAATGCATGTCAGCCGTCTCAGCATTTGTGAAAGCCTCTGCGAGCAGTCAACATAACATCTGTCTCTAACAAGGACCAACGTACAGGTAGCACCACAGAAACTGCCTGCAAATGCCCATTTCTATTTATAATTTTGGTGGCTTTCCCAAATTTAGAACAGTTCAGCCCCGGGGCTGAACTGTTCACACTGTAGAGTCACGTTTTCATCATTCATGTTGTACCATCCTTTGTTAAGAATACAGTCAATGTTTCAAGCAATGTTTGAGTTCTTTTCACTTTATACGCATCGGAGCATATTACACGTGTAATGTTGATTATGGTAGCCTATTGTTATGTACACATAACAAACCATATAATCAACATTACCAAATGAGATAAAAAGTTACTGCGTGTGTGGTCCAATTGTACCTGCTTTTATAAGTAAATCAGCAAGGCCCTGGTCCCCAAAAGAAGCTGCTTGATGCAGAGCCGTAAGACCTCGAAGATCTGCCCGGTTCACAGAAGCTCCAGCATCTATTAAAACCTATATATTGCAAGGAAAGTTAATTATGTAGTTAGAAATGATACAGCAAGAACAACTAGCCGATTGCCATATAAAATAATTATATACCTCTGTGACCTTCCTGTGATGCAATGTGATGGCCTCGAAAAGTGGAGTGATGCCATCTTTTGGACTAGGCCTATGAGATGCGCACCACGGCGAATCGACGTCAATTTGACAGCAAACCAACCTTTTCACCGCTTCCACGTCGTTTCTGATCACTGCTATATGCAGATGACGTACTTTTTCCGACATTTGGAAAGTGTTGACCGATTGGTTGCCTCCCATCTTCGCCGATGGTCCGGCGACGAACCGCACTGGGCTCGTGCAACATTCTTGCGTGCAACTCTACCCATCTGCAACTTTCGGTCACGTGCCGCGTTCTGTTCTTACCGACCGTATCGCCAGAAGTTGCACGAGAATCAACCTCTCCGCAACAATATTGCACACGCAATATTTTCACGGTCGTCGTACCAAATAAACACCGTATGAAAACTGTTCCCATATTCCTTCATAAATATTTTCTAGATATTTTGTATATTATTGCAATATATCATTCAGAATTCCACATATTGTTTCTATAATTTTTATTGTATTAATGTACTTATAATTATATTATATTACATAATTTTAATAAATAATTAAAAAATTGAACATTAATTTGCTCAATTGTGCAAATAATATGTTCTCCAGGTATCTATATACATATGTATAATAATGTGGACAACAGGAAAAGCAGATGCGGATCTGGAGATCACCGGTTGCCATGGTTACAGTTTCCAACGCGCCGTTTCATGCGCTTCACTCGTTCATCATTTGATTATCTTTTTTTATAAAACGTCATAACCGGTTCGTATAATATTTCTTATAAGTAAATCAATCACGGCGGTGTCTGATGATCATTTGGCAGTAGTATTCCATATTGGTGACGTTGTATTATCGACATGGCGGCTGCGATGAGAGCAAAAGAACGAAGCGTGATCGTGATTGGAGCAGGAATGGCGGGTTTGGCCGCCGCAAATCGACTCAGAAAAAGCGGATTCAACAATGTCAAGATTCTGGAGTCGAGCGATCGCATCGGAGGACGAGCCTACACCAATGTTTTGGGCGAGTAATCGACGGTTTTTACATAGTAATCGTCGGGCTTTTTCGTCCATCGGTTGCGGTATTTGCACAGATCACATGACAAGGAGCGGTTGCGGCTCATCGCCAAATCAGACCTTGACCTAGTTTTTGTTTCAATGGGGAGGCGGGGCAAGGGGCGGATCACACGCCCACGCAATAGCAAAAAAAATGTTGTTTTTCAGCCTATTAATAAAAGATGAAGAAAGTAACAGATCACAAGCCTGGATTGGATCATGTAGCACAGTGATGGAGTATTTTTGAGTATAGTTCAGGGTTGTTGACACTCGGAAAACTTAGCTAGGGGATTTACATTTAAGAATTCTGGGAAAACTCAAGGAAAAATACTATTATATTCAATTTGAATTGAATGGAATTTTTTTAGAAAAGTGGTTGCAATAACACTATAGTATTTTTCAGGGATAAGAGCATACCAGATGCCCCTCCCGTCGTCGTACAGTTTTTACGGGGAGGGGGCGGGGCATCTGGTATGCTCTTACCTTGAAAAATAGTATAGTTTAACCTGCATATAATATGTTCTGCTAACTTTGACAAAGTACTTTGGAAAACTTTGTAGAAACCATGCAGAGAAGACAAACAATGACACTACTTATAGATAGACAATGTTAAAGTGATACTAGTATCCACAAGTTTCCTGGCGCTAATTCTCAGAAGTACCTTGTGGTGTCGCATGCACTGGTAGCAGCACTAGCATGGCCGCTGCAGCACTAAAACAGATCTATAAATGCATGCTCTGACCACAGCACCACCACACGGAAAAACCCATGAAACACGCCAGGAAACTTGTGAATGCCACCTCAACCTCTACCTAGAACACAGAGGGAAACTTCAAGACTTTATCTTTCTTTTACCCCAAACTATACATCTGTAACTGCAATAGTTACATTGTAGTGTTGGCAAGATTTTATGATCACCCTGTACAAAATAGAACAATTATAAGTTGTAATAAACTCTATACGTTTGCAGATGTGGACAGTTTCATTGAAATGGGTGCACAGTGGGTTCATGGCGAGGAGAACAACGCGGTGCACAAATTAGCAGTGCAGAAGGACCTCGTGAACTACGCACCACCCGGTAAAAAAACGGACCAAGAGATCTTCCGGACAGACACTGGAGTCCTTGTGGATGAAAACCATGGAGATGCAGTTTATGAAGCTGGGGAGAAGGCATTCAACGAGATACGTGCATCTGACTATACGCGGTACGCGACAGTCCAAGACTTCATGGATTCCAAGTTGTCGGAGTTCACCGCCAACAATCCATCCTTGGACAAGGAACTGACCGAATCATTATGGCGTTGGTCAGAAGCCTTCCACAAGTCCATAGAAGGGTGCGATTCCCTCAAGCAAATGAACCTTCCTTCGTTCTCTGAGTACCGCATCTGCCGGGGTAATCAACTGGGTCTGTTGAAGAGGGGCTTCGTGTCAGTTGTTGGATCCCTGGCCAATGACATTCCCAAGGAATCTGTCAGCTTGAATCAGACAGTGGCAAGGATCAACACCAACCAGGGACATGGGGCTCGTGTACTTACCCATGATGGTGTCGCGTACCACGCTGACCACGTTATCATCACGGTGTCCCTGGGAGTGTTGAAGGCCAGAGCTCGTGACATGTTCATTCCAAGCCTTCCAACATGGAAACTGGAAGCTTTCCAGGTCTGAAGGGTTGTTTCAGAATGTTTAACAGGATTAAAATCATGGCTAAAATGTCTGAAGATGTTGTTGTTATCGTAGGCTGTTGGTTTCGGCACCGTCAACAAAGTGTTCCTGCAGTTCGAGAGTGCTTTCTGGGAAGAAGATGGATGGAAATCTTTAGGTCTTGTTTGGACAGCAGATCAGAACTCTGTAAGTATACTGTTCAATCCCTGTTTCATGTCTAATGATGAATATGTTGCACCCACGTGGAAATACCGTCAGTCTTCTTTCAACATGGTTCATACCAATCTGTGATTACCATTTCCCTGGATTTTCCAGGTCTTCCAGAGTGCTTAGGCAAAATCACCACAGCATATTGCAGTTTATTACAAAGAGAATGCTCTTATATTGAATGCTGCTGAAATCAGGATCTGACAGTATTTGGTTTTTAATTTACATTTATAGCAATCATCATGGGAACGCGGCTTGTTCGGTTTCGATGGGGTAAACACAGCCAAGAACATACTGTGCGGTTGGTTAACTGGAGAAGCAGCAAGAAAGATGGAGGAACATACCAAGGAGGAGATAATTTATACTTGCGTGGAAGTTTTGAAAAGGTTCACCGGCCGTAAAAGTTTGCCGCGGGTTGTCGCGATACACGAGTAAGTGCACGGTTCAAAATTGGGCTTCAAGATCACTAAAGTCATGATTTTAAGAAAGTTTTATGTATGTGACAGATCACGTTGGTTTTCCGATGAGAACTTTAAAGGTTCTTACAGCTTCCGTACTACAGAAAGCAGTAAAATAGCAGGACTGAACAAGATCTTGAGCGAGCCACTGTACGGCATGTCACCAACAGGACAGAAGGTAAAAGATAATTGATAAAATTGAAATTGTTTGGATTAAAAAAATAAAATCTGAATGTTTTTGTTCCAAACAGAATTGTCCAACAGTTATGTTTGCCGGAGAGCATACGCACGCGTATTACTACTCGACGGTCCACGGTGCCCTCGAGAGTGGCGAAAGAGAAGCCAACCGTCTTATTAAATACTATGATGACATGCCACAAGTCAAGTCATCACTCTAAATACAATCATGTAACTTGTTTTTACTTGAATTAAAGCTTTTGCCACTTTTGCAACGGTTCAAACACGCGGTTCAAACGTTCAAATGAAAGGTGGCCGCAAAAATCTCAAGCTGTAATTAATCCCTGAATATTAGCTATGTCTAATATGTGAATTGGAATGTGATATATTTCGTTCATATACAGGGTGTTCCAGAACTCTCTGTACACTTTCATGGGAGGTAGGGGGAGCACAGATATACAGTAAGACTTTTTTCTTCATGCATTGCATGTCCTCAAATGCAAGTGTTCTACATAAAATCTACCTTTAGGTAAACTCACCCATAACAAACAAAGTATACTTCTTGTAGGCTTTAAATTTCAAAATGCAATTGGCTTTTATAGGTTTACTACTCAGAAATAGATTTATAGGATTAACTTTATTAATAATTATTAATGCTATAAATTATGCTGATTTTGTCATAAATTTGTCGACAAATATAAGAATACATTTGGATGTTTGATTATTACAATAATATCAGAAGCATGTAAATACTTTTCAAAATATACGACCATCACAATAATCAAGTCCAGTAGCATGTACTTATTTTCGTTTGGCAGCCCTCTAAAGAATGCATTGTTTGCACTTTACCTGCCAATAAACTTTCTGGTACGTTGCCGAATTTTTCAGCTTTCTTTTGCCAACTTTAGTCAGAACAGTGTAACAATATTTTGAGTTTACAATGCAAAATATAAAAGTTCATAAGCTCTAAAGACTATATCAACGAAGATAAAGGTTATTTATAGGTACAGTGGGAACCCTATAAACTAAATAATAAGCAAACTAAGTCGGATGAATTTTTCAATAGTATGGGGAGGGTATAGGTACTTGACAGGGGCAACCTAGTTGGGCCAAGAGCCTGTTGTTGCCTGACGTATTGTATTGTAATTCACAAGTATGAATTATAAGTGCTGTGGAAATCTGAATGCACGTAAGCAGACAATCATATTGTTATACGCATGACATAAAATACAACCTTGAAACGTCACATTAAGTAACTATATAGCCATGAAAGCTGAACCAGCACAGCCAATAATGTCGTGGTTTCATCTTCAGGGACATTTATGGAATAATCTGATTGGACAGTGGATAGTGAGTTTCTGAAGACATCCTCTAGTGGTAATAAAACGTTTTAAAAAGTTATCATAATACCTGATTAGGATTTGTGAGTAGATCAATACATCTTGTCACTGATAACAAGAGGGAATGGACATTCTCATTTTACTTTACTGGGCCACAATTAGTTCGTTCGCTGGTATTAACACACGCGGTTAGTACACCAATTTTTCGTGTTACAACTATGGTTTACAAACAATTCTGGGCATTAACATGTATAGATTGTAACTTTACAGGTAACGTTGAAATGAGAGATCGCAGCGTGGTAGTCATCGGAGCTGGACTTTCCGGATTGGCAGCCGCGAGTCGTCTTCGACAACACGGTTTCCAAAATGTTACAATTTTGGAAGCAAATGATCGGATTGGTGGCCGAGCCAACACCATCGTTTTGGGCAAGTATTTCACTAACACATGCAGAGTAGATCAGAATTATTAAAGGTGAACTGACATGGTTTTGTAAAGTACCCTTAAACTTGACCTATACGAAGAAAAACCTAGTAGAAAGCAAGTGTTGTAACAAAATCTCTGTTCTAGAAATTAGTAAAAAAAAGTTATTAGCACTTAAAGTTCGAAGGGATAATTAAGTTAGTAGGTTCCCCTTTGCTGGTCAACCTACTTACTATCCGGAAAACTTTCATTGCTAATAACCTTACTTTACTAGTTTCGACACAGATTTTGCTGTATTGCTATCTTCATGGATTTCCTTTGCTTTATAGGTCAAATTTTAAGGGTACATTATAAAACCATGTCAGTTCACCTTTAAATTACAGCACCTTGTAGTAACATTAAGTCTATCTGCAGATAAGGAAAGATTCATCGAGATAGGTGCGCAGTGGGTACACGGCGAAGAGGACAACGCAGTATATGCCCTAGCAGTTGAAAAAGGCCTCATGGATTATGCTCCAGAAGACTATGAAGACGCATTATTATTTCGTACAGACACTGGTGTCATTGTTAACACTAAGCTTGGGGAGAAGGTGATGGACACCATGGAAGAAGCACTGAAGAACTCGTCCGCAGTTGATGATGGTCTATACGCAACGGTCAAAGACTACCTGGATTCCCAGTTGTTGGAGTTCCATTCAAAAAACCCAACTTTGGACAAGGAGCTGACCAAAGCACTATGGCGAGTGGCAGAAGGTGGAATGAGGATTGACGATGGTTGCGAGTCATTTACGCAGATGAGCTTGCCTTCGTACGCTGAATTTCGATACTGTGAGGGAAATTATTTTGGTCTGCTGAAGAAAGGTTACATATCTGTGGTCGAGGCCCTAGCAGATAATATTCCAAAAGAGTCCATTAGATTTGGCCAGAAAGTAACACGCATCGACACGACCCACGCGGAAGGTGCTCGCGTATTCACGGAAGATGGTCACGAATACCATGCTGACCATGTCATCCTCACAGCAATGAGCTATATACTTTGGTTCAGGAGGGGCAATCGAACGCTTTGGGCTACGTCGATTTGCGAACCACA
>JAQFZQ010001463.1:0-19393 GCA_034696005.1 Glomeris marginata | reverse complement strand
ACCTGGTTTGCAAAAATTGTACTTATCATCGAACCAGGGAGTGCAGGGTCCTGACCTAAGTATACTGTGTCCTTGATCCCTATGTGGGCATATCGCACGTATTGGCGGGCAGAGGGCGCCACTAGCGATTCGATGACGCAATCCAAGCGAAAATTTCAGGCCGATGACACCATGTACGCAGGTTTAGGAAATGACCAGAGTGTGTTGGGAAAACCGGAAAAAGGATGGAAAAGCACCTTGATACAGTAAACCTATTTCAGCACACACATTTGATATTGTAAAAGTCCGGACTAAACAACATCCGTCCGCATTTAGGCTGGCACAAAAATAAAACTGCGAACCGCTCACATTCGCATTCTGTTTGCAACAAACCAACAAATTCCAAATCCGTATCTCTCTTTAGTTCCTACCAAATAAACACAACTAGAACATTACAAATGTAATTTCTTTGGTAAAAATATACGAGCTCCATGCAACCTACGTCGTACATCACGAGTCAATACGGCCACCAGGTGGCAGCAGTAGCGCAGTTCCAATTTCCCAAAGTAATTTTCCCCATTTAACCTCTATAACCCTTTGCTTTTACCACTTTTACAATGTATAAAAATGGACACTGTGTAAAGCCAATGAGGTGAAGCACTGAATTGTTATACATCCAGATTCACACTCCCTAAGAATAGAATGCAATACTTCAACCTGCTTTGCCTTATTTTTAACACCAGCTTGGCAGTACAATGGACTTTTCCCCTCTGACTTTCCTCGTTTTACCCCAGTTTTCCCATGCTTGCATTGAATAAACCCTGGCGAAACTTAAAAACTTTAACATGCATTCAATCAAGTTCAATTTGCCGCAGCAAAAATTAAGAGTTGGGCTTCGCCACATGACGCGCCGCTACCGCTACCACTCCCCAAATCTGCACGCGACTCGCTCAGCTGGAGCGGCGATGACGCAACCCGAGCTTGTTGTTTACCACTGCGACAAACTCTATAAAACGTCCGGTCGGGTGTTTGTCACACCACCCAATCGCAATGTTAACCTCCAAGGACGCCCACCTTTTTCTTCCTCAAATCCTCCTCCTCCTCTCTCTCTCTTTCCCTCCTCCCCCTCTGAACCAAAATGGACGCTTTTCTCTGGGAGCACAAAACGCGAAAAAATCTCCCGCTGCGATGACTAATCATACAAATAATAACAACACGCCATTTTAAAGTTACGCATATAGTACTCCGAAATGAGAAATTCGCTTCCCGGCAAATCACCTGATGACCCTTCCTGCGAAACAACAACCGCAAAAAACACACAACATTTGAAAGCGCTCGACAGTAGTCGACGCGCAGCCAGGATTCAGTTGCCATGGCAACGGCGCGCGCTAAAAGGTAAAAGGAGTGGCTAGCGCGTGTTGCGATGCGCCCTCCTATTGGCGGATGCGGTAAAGCGTTCCACCGCTATCGTTCGCCCACCAATTTTCCATATTTTCTTTTCAACACCGCACCAATCTTTCTCAAATTATTTCATTTCCTCGGAACGAACCTTACTTCGGATTGAAGGAGATTGCAACAACATGCCACCATTTTTTTTCCTTTGTATTTTATATAAAAATAAATAAAAAAAATTATTCAAACAAATTAAAATGTAGTTCGTTTCGGTAATTTCTCACGGTGTTGCTAGCTCCCTCTACATTGCCAGATGGTATTATTTAGTATGCAAATGGACCAAACCATGCAACACACTGTTTATCATTTATTATACCCATGCAGCTTTTATTTGGATTTTTTTTTACTTTTCCAATTTGTAATTCAATATATATGCCAACATGTATTATGTACCACGAATATATTACAATAAGCATATTAAAAACCTGTCAATCAATTTTCTGACGTAAGGCCAAACTCATTCCATGAAACATGACAATTTTCTGAACGGTTCATGAGCTGTTATTATATCGAGCAATATCCGGTGAAAACATGGTTTTCCCACTTCCTTTATGGTCTAATTTCTGATATGCAATGTTGTCAAACAAAACCCTGTTTCTTGACGAGCCCCTTACAGAGTTACGTCATTCATTTGATCTCACAGACATTAAATGACATCTTCAAAACAATCGGGTAAGATGCTTTAAAAAAAGGTTTTTGCTGCACAAACAGTCAGCAACTTGCCAAAGCAGATCACATGGTTCAACAAGAAACAACAACACTTTATATAATTTTGTTTTGGCAAGGTTGCCCAAACACAATCACACCATATGCATTCCTCGAATAACAGCCCATGAAAATGTGCGCTGACAAATAACATTCTTTACAGTTTTCAAGACAGCGGTATTTATTTGCCTTATATTTATTTATTTTCTAGTCAGTTAGTTCCCTCTTGCAATTGACCATTTTCAGTAAGCACCTCCCATTGCCAAGATGGAGGCTGAAGTGGGGAAGATTATGCAATCCGATTGGCTGAAAACAAGTTTTCTCACTAAGGACGCCATTTTTCCAATGTTGTTTTTTTTTCCTAGCCAATGACAGAGCAATGAAAAGGGTCAATATATACCCTGGCCCTACAACCATGAAAAGGACCTATCCAAGAGTTTGCTAAAGGAGTTATAAACTGTGACCAGGAGCTCCATGCAAGCCCAGCCTAGAATCTGTCCACATGGAACAAATGGAACGTTTAAGCCGCCATCTTTACATCTGACGTCACTGTGACGCGGAAAATTCGAATAGAACGTTTGGTTTTCATTCATGGATTCCAGCTCAAATCGTAAGAAAAATAGAAAACAACAATCCATGAATGAAAACCAAACGTTCTATTCGAATTTTCCGAGTCACAGTGACGTCAGAGGTAAAGATGGCGGCTTAAACGTTCCATAGTTCCATTAGCGCATGTGGACAGATTCTAGGCTGGGCTTGGAGCTCCTGGTCACAGTTTATATGGTTTATAACTCCTTGGTTTGCTGTTCCCGAGAGTTGGTTGTACCGCGTGACGTCACGGGGCAGAGTGTACTCGACCGGGAACCTGAACGGAATGGGGAAAGGACATAGCGACCTTGGGGCGGTCGATTTCCACCAGGTTTTGCACACTGATGAGGTACCATCAAGGTCGATGGTATAAAAAATGGCGGCCGGATGCGTGAAAAGAAGGCAGCTGCTTCCGCGTTCGCAAATATTCTCGCCATTCGACTTTGAACGTTTTGCATCTGTCCTTCCCTGTTGGAAAAAACCATCACGTTAGTGTATTATGGAACAATGGTCCAAGATGGGACGTAGCCACAGCTTCCCTGGAACAGTACCCTACCGTGCGTGATGGTCCATCACACTACTTTATGATGATAATGGGGGACCATCACAAAATTTATGATGTGTGTTATGGTCCATCACAAAATTTATTATGTGTGTGACCTTACGACAAGGATTGCTGTTCCAGGGAAGTTGTGGCTACTTTCCGTGATGGACCACTGTTCCATAATACATCACAGTGATGGTTTTTTCCAACAGGGTTCTCCTCCCCCGATAACATACACAACGAGGAAACCTGAGCCGCCATATTTGTTCCCATTATGGCACTTGCTTTTGCGTTGTTGTTCGCAGCTGCAACTGTTTCTCTTTCCGCGCAAACCCTATATAACGGCTATATTACGCATGTGCCAAGCTGCTTACGACTGGTCTCTTCTGGCAGCTTGTTGATTACTAATCGCAAATCGATCCCGGAAATAGTTCATGACCTTGATCTAGCAGTTTCCTTCAGAGTTCGGACGGAGCGCTGCCATTGTATTGCATAACTTTATGAGAGCTATATGCATTTACGCCGATAATCGCGTGGCTACAAGTACATTTTTTGCATCCGGTAAATGCTTATTGAACACAGCGCGCAATTCGGAAAACCGCGCAAACGGAAATACGCGTTCTACGCGTATCAGGGAGATGCGTTCTCGCGCAAAAGCGAATTCGCGTCATTCGTTCGTTATCTGACAAGATCAACGCAAGGTCATTTATCCAAAAACGGAAACGACTGGTGACAAAACAGTACAACTGACCAATGCCAAAACTTCGAAAACAAATTTGGAGAAAAAATTAACTGCGCACTTTCGACTGGTTCATAATTTAAAACCCTACTTACAAAAACCTTGCCATTTTTAGTGACAAATAAACACATTCATATATACGCCAATTATAATGAAATATTGTTCTTTCCTGCCAATCCGAGTAGCCTATCTTAAATTACAGCTAAACTAAAGTTGACATGAACGGCTAATGGTCATTTGCATAAAACAATTGGCAAATGCATTAGTGGGCAAATGACGTCACACAGGTCGGTTCTGTTTGCAACGCCATCTCTGGAGCCGAATTCGAACTAAAACTCGCAACCAGTATTCCTCCGCTGAGTAAATTGCCCATACCTAACAACAGAGATTTTCTGATACAATATCTAATTTTGACAGGCAACTTCGAATGCGTAACCAATTAGATAATTGGTGAAACATTCGTAATAACACAAACAGATTAAAAAAAATCAATGTGAGGGGAAAATTCGGCCATTTTGTTTTAGGCTTATTACAATTCGAAAATCGACACCGAACTGCGAGACGGAAAAGTAACCAGGGGAAAAATTTTCCTCGTTTACACCATGGAGGTGTTTACATAAGAAACGTGCAGGGTTAAAAGTCGACAATGAAACCCGCGGAAAAGTCTAAATGTTATACGTATAATCTTTCCACCAATGACTGTTAGCCTGGACAAAGTTGGCTGTCCTTACAGGAATTTTCTTTAACTGCTACAGGTCTGCATGTGAAACAATTACATACATGAGACATGCTGCTGCAAGTCTGCAATATGTCAGCTGCATACTTGATGTTCACAACCAAATTACAGATTTCCTACAGGCTTCCAACACACTTTAAAAGTATGCACAGGCATATTGCAGGCTTGCAGCAGACATGTCGCAGGTGTGTAAAATTTTGTTTCACTGCATACCTGTTGCAGCACTGCGAGAGAAGTAGGGGGCTCACTGAAAAGGGGTCATCCATAAAATACGTCAAATAAAAAGAAATCAACTTCATCTTATTACTTGTGAGGCCACCTACCCTAAAAATAAAATACAGGTACTATACTTTCTAAATTGGATTATTTATGATGTACATTGTACAATATAATCGTGAATTACTGTGATTTCTGATTTCAGGAAAAATGTCCCATGCAAAATAAAACTGCATGTCTTTTCTGGACGACTCCAAAGTGTTTGTGTTCGTAAATACGTATAACGGTATTAATAAGCGAGATGTCGTAAGTAGGACGATTAGAAGAAAAACAAGAATCGTGTAGAATTTATAAACAAAAAACAAAAGTTGGCGACTATGGCGCCCCAAACGGGCTCATAAATAAAACCGGAAGTGGGCCGTAAACGCACACAACAGCCTTGAACATGCTTGAAAAGTGTAGCAGGGGAGAAAAGCAAGTGGCTCGAAATAAAAACGTGTTCTCTATATTCCAAATATTCAAGCCTGCCTGATAAACGACATCACGTTCCATTCGATGGCCGCCATATTTATTTATCTAACCCGACCGGAAGCTCCTTCGCATCCATCTCATCTCAACCCTTGCCAAACTGCAATCATTTTTATTACCCGGCATGCATCCGCATTCACCAGACATTTATTTATACGTGTCAAAGTGTCAATTGCCAGCCATCCACCAGATCCAATGAACTTTACATAATAAATGGCTCATCGATTGATTTATGCGACCAACCAAATGTGACAGCATCGTGCGAATTTCACGTAAACTAATTGATTACTTTTGTCATCGATCCAACCAATAAGAAGCTAGTGCATTCTTGGCTGTGGAAGCACAAAACATTAAAAAGTAATAAAATGGAATCCGTTTGATTTCCTACTCGATTTACAGGTACATTTGCCAAATCCGTCCGCAAGGTGGCGCCACTTAACATATCAAAATGTTGTTTGACATTTGCAGCTTCATTGGAATTATTTCCGGTACATTTCCAATGGCAATTTGTCTTTAATTGATACACGTCATTTAATTTCTTATTAGGTCAATTGTCAAAACATGTTATTGCAATAAATTTTCCACAATTTTTATTAACCATAATGACTTCTCAATATATAAATTTCCCTATTTCTACCCATCCGACCGGAGTTACGCCTCTTTTTGTCAACACCCGTATCTGACGATGCCAGCGCTCTCTTCACGAAGGGCGCAAGTAAACGCAGGTGCACTTGGTACACCATTTGCGCCCCTATTGAAACCGTAACGCACCCAACCAAGTTGATGTACGCGATTACAGGGGCGGAAGTTTGGGGTCGAGTTTCGTCCTTGTAACAACGCAATATAACTATACTTATCCTGGTTTACAGTCTAACCACTCGGAAGTTATTATGACCGGAAGTGCGGTTGGCAAACCAGGAAAGATATTCGGCAATTGGCGCCAAATACATGAGTAAAATTTTCACGTAGGATAAACGCGCCAAACAAGTGAACAAAAAATTGTTATTCCATCGTAAATTTGAGAGTCGAATTTGACAGTTGGCGCGCCATATACAACGCAACTTACCACTGTTGCAAGATGTAAAGCCGATAATAGCGTATTTTCCTTTGGCAACGGACACAGTTACGTCATCACGCCCCACAATCACTTCAACTTTACACTCTTCCAAAATAGAAACAGAAACGCTCTTAAAAATTGGACTACAAGCGTGACCGACTTTCCTTTCGCACCAATTTCATTATTTTCTTTACAAAATCAATATTCACACAGTTTTCCAGCATTTGCATATCTGCAAGGTGACTGCGTAAAACCACTACATCGGCAAAACATCTGCATAATTAATGGCAAGGCATCGTTTTTGGAATACGGCCCTATCTATTTAAAAAAAAATACGCAAATGGCGCCCTCTGGTGGAACAATGGCGCATGTGTCGGTAAACCATTCAAATTGGCAAAAAACTGCATATATTCCACAAAAAACACTTCCAGCAATTAGCAACAGCATAATTTTGCAGTTTTCCCCGGTCACAAATTGGGATTGGTTGTAAATCACGTGACGCACGAATGACAATTTATACATGAGCGTTTTTAAAACAGAAGCAGTGGTTCAGGAAAAAAATAAAGAACATTTATAACACGTTACTTCGCCCTTCAAAGCTAATGGTTGACTTCAGCAAGTTTCTACGTGTCAAAGGTTACAAGCAGCAATTGCCAGACATATACGTCTGATGTAATAATAGGAAAATGAAAAGTGGATTGCGCAAATCGAACCCGACATTCGACGTCAACTCGGTCAACTCCGTCTGCGAAAGCGCCATTACCACAAGGGCAAATGAAAGAACGTCAATGTCATTTTTGTATGACGTCACACCGCATTATTTCCGCGTTTTCTCACTTGTAAAATTATAATACACATATCATCAAGTGATATTATAAAATATTAATTTGCCAGAAAATAAATGGTAAAAGCTGCTTTGTTAAAGCAGGGTTAAAGATGGGTGGCGACAATTATTATAAAGGATTATTATTACATACATGAAACATTCGATAGGAATTACCCCACGTTACTAGATCAACATCCTTTACGGACAACCCCTTCTGGAGCGGCAATACCTCGGATTTCGCGAATTTTTCCTAAAAATACGCCTCCCATTTCTGACTAGCGACGTAGTAAGGCTTAAAATACGAACGATGTGTATATAAAAAGATAAAGGTTACTCACGTTTTAACGTTAGGATGGCCAACGACGAAAGATGCGTGGAGTGCGATGCCGAAATGTGGCATATTTTCCCCGCCCAAGGTTGTTTTCTCTCGGGACATTACATTTGAAGCGCCGACTGAAGCCGTCCAATAAATCCATCCTTTATGGGGTTCTGGAGTAAAAACAGCAGCAGTAAAACTACTAATTATCTCTCCGGCAGCCGGCATTTTCGCGCTTCTTTTTTTCCACAGCCAGAACGTTGCGTACGTACACGCCGTTTCCCGCCGCTTCAAAAGGGTTTAATGGGAAATTGATGAACGTTGCGCCCTCCAACGGACGAAATCCGTACCAACGTTTTGCGACGTAACAAAGCGCATGAGAACGTGACTTCTCACCGCCGCCAAATCACCTCCGAGTTAATTCGCCCCAAGTCAAGTAAAGTTTTAACACTCTTGTTTTTAATTTCAAATGTGGCGATCAATAAAAAAAGTAAAACCAGTAAATACATTTACTCTCCTATGTGATACATTTTATTTTATATCTTTATACCTTAGTTTATAACAAATAACTACATATTAAAAATAAATTATCAAAATTAATATATACGGATACTTGATTTAACTTTTAGCTTTGTAATTTTAATTATCGTCATTTTATACACTGTTTTCAGTTTACATATATGTACATGTGGGAATTAAATTGCGGAAACTATTTCGTAATGGTTGCAGCAATATTCCACCATATATTAACAAGAGTGATATAGTAATTACGTAATAACAATACACTTTGTATTAACCTTAGATAAAATAAATCAAAGCTGTACAGCCAATTGTTGCAATTGCACATTACACGTACCCTTACAGTAAAATACAACACTTTCTCGAATACAAACCACATGTATTTGTTCAAATTAAATGTGGATTTCTGCAGTGCTCTCTTTAAAAACCAGCATTTAATTGATAACAAACTTCAGTTTTCCTGTATAATATTTCTGTAAGGGCAGTTTCTAATGTCATACGTGCATTATACAGCTATTCAGAACAGGATTAATAAGTCACATATTGCACAGTACTTTTTCTACCTTCTTGTGAGTTGGGTGTGGTTTCCTTCAAATGAATACTCAAACTTGGACTTCTCTGCGAGTTCGCTTCGTCACATTGCTGTCGTTGTCAATGCTCCCTTCATCGTAACTGTCATTGCGGTGACTGTAGGCGAAGTTGTGCACACCTAACTGCAAAGCTTGCGGATACTGGAACGCGTTGGTGTTCTTTGGCGGAGGCTTTGGTGGTGTAGACAACGGTCTTTGAGCACGAACACCACCAAAACTATCAACTCTTGACTCTGGACTCGAGCTCCTCCTCCTATAAATAACAAAACATTATATCACACAAATTGCAGGGACTTTCTTTTACAATCAATTATCGCATCCATACTCCTAGCACTTGGTGTTGGACCTCCAATGCTCAACAATAGCCCCTTACAGTTAACTAACTTTACATGCACTAGTAATAATAATAAATATGGGATCATTGCCAAATTCAAACTACTATTTGCCCCCCGAATTACTACGCGTTACACCCATTTTCCGTACTTTGTGTCTTGGCGCATGTTGCGGTCATCGTGGTACTGTATAATTTCTACTACATTCACTTTCCATTAGAGGAATGTATTCAGGGAAGAGGCCAGGAGTGCGTGGTCTACATAAACAATCGTGATGACAATTCATTATTCCACAACTTCTTCCATCTCCTAACGTACCGTGAGTTTCTCGCGCCGTGATCCTTCGGCCCCGCTATCGGAGTTCGTTCGTTGTAGTCCATAAAGTTGTTCCCATGCTTGCGGTTAGTAGGCTGGTAAGCCATCCAGCTTCTTGAGTTTGTCGCATCAGATCCAACTTCGCTATGCCTGTCATCTTTCTCAGCATCTGAATCCCAGTCGCGAGATGAACTGGCCACGGAACCCGAATGTTGGCTTCCGAACCTGATGTTGCTGATGGGGATGTTGAACACGGTGTCCTCGGGAGGCAACACTTGCGTTCCCTGGTTTTTGCCCGTCTTTTTGGCCTCTTTCTTATCCACCTTGTCCTTCTTCTTCCTCGTTAAGCAAAGGAATATTATGATCAGCAGCAGAAGGAGAATTATAAAGCACGCGATGCTTAACGCGGAGATGCCGATGATCTGGAGACGGGTGAAACGTTTTTCGTCTGGTGGTCGTACTATTTGGGTTCCATTTCCAGGTACTGGAGGATTGATGGTCACCGAGTTTGACAATGTACTTGTTTTTCCCATTGCATCTGTGGCCTTCATGGCACAGAAGACATCCGATTCATTCTTTGGCGCGAAAGTGGCCGAGATCTTAGTACCGGACTGGACCGCAGCTATCGGTTGACCATTCACTTGGGCCAGGTTGACCACCGGCAGTTGATCAAAACTCTCATCAAGCTCCTTCACGCTGGAAGCACACTTTACCACGTACATGGCAGCTACAAAATTCCCATTGATTGATATAAGTAATTAAAAGTTCGGTTTTCATTCCAATTATAAATCTCATTTACTAAGCGCATTACCAGAGCCTTCATCCAGGTCCTCTCCGGTGGCCGTCCAACCAATTTGCACCGTTCCATATTCCCCCAATGGTTTCTCTATCCTAAGGTCCGTGATGCGGCCAGGAGGGTAAGGATTGTCTCCCCATGTTCCTGATGGCATTTGAAATGTTCCCACGAAGTACGTACGAGTGATGACTTCGGCCGAGCTTCTTGCAGCAGTTTCTTTTAACAAAAAATACTTCCTTATTTTACGTAGCAATAAAGAGTTATCCATATTGTTCATTGCTTACCACCGCATGTACCTCCCACCGTGACAAGGAGCTCAACTCGATACTCCGAAGCCAGGTGTTTTGGGGAAAAGTAATTCGTGTAGATCCCATCACCTAATACTACATCTGGGTCTGCAATAAATACAATTGATTGCAACAACAATTACACGTAAAAGATGTGATAATATAACGGATATAAATGGAATGTACCTCCTCGACCAATGTCCCGCACAGCGATTTCAGAAGCATTCCCATTTTCCGAGGTAACAACTGCCTTCACGCAAGCACCAGAAACAGGAGAACTACCTTGCATCACCGAAGCTAGTAGAATCACTTCAGGCTAAATATACGCACAAAATGAAACAACACATTAACATATAACAGCAGGAAGTTTATAAGATTATAGTAAATTATATTCAATGTTTAATCATTGGTTTAATTACCCAGTTGGGATTATCAATCGTTTTAACCCAACCGCGGACTGTGACCGGTTCAACTGTGACATTTCTTTTCGCCCTGCTGGTGACAACAACAGCCAAAGAACTGGTCAACTTATTTTCTGCAGAAATACTGTATGCCCATGTCCCTTCCTGGTAAATTAGTACATAGTGAATTAATGGTCCATGTCCTATCATTGCATTTACAGGGCATTAATTACCTCCTGTAAGTCTTCTTTACGGGAACCTATGTTAGTAGGAAGGACTGGGACCGGTGCACCCGATGGGTTGGTCAAATGAATTGTGACATCACCTGTATGGCATGTGTAAACGTAGAAATTGGTGCGAAATGACTCCAGGGTCGTGTCAACTGTGAAAGTGCCTTCAGCGGAGGAAGGATCGAGAGTATGAGTTTGTTGATAAACCTAGAATACATTCATGGTCCACAATTACTATGATAGCTTAGAATAATTTTAACCAATTAATATATAACAATCTCACATGAATTATTTTGTCCGAGTTTCCCACAAGGACATCGTTTAGTATGGCAGAAAGAGCTTGGTTGATCTGAACCAGGTACGTGACCTGCGACAAGCACGGCACCTTCATCGGTCCCACAGATAACTCTCCGGATAGAGTTACGGGGAAAATGCGGCCACCAGTACCTTGTGCCAGAGGCCCTAACGAAGACACTGTTTTTTGTTCAGCTGTGACCAAGTGCAAGGTTATTCCCTCTTCTGTTAACGCGGTGATGATCTCCGAAAGAGACAGTGATTCGTCCACGCGTTGGCTAATCAGGATTATAATGGATCCTTTCGGAGGCAGTTCATTATCGCTCCAAATCTGCGTTTCAATAAAAAGATTATTGCCAAATACCAGGATTTATGTTTCAAGCAAAATTAGAATGACAACTTACTTTAGGCACAGCCCGGAGTGCGGCGGAAAGTTTGGAAAATTCGGTTGCCTCATTCTCATTAAAATGATTAGTGACATCAAATGCTATTGCTTCGGCGTTCATATTGAGCACAATTTTAGGCACAACAGTTGAAGGTGTGTTCAAATTGTCAGATGCAGCTAACCATAAGTTACGACTAACTGGCAAATCGAACGTGATGAACTCGTAAACCGCATCAACGTAAGCTTGTTTCTGCAACAGAATCCATGCTAATTAATTGACACTACCAATTAACAAAACATTCATGTCTATAACCTTACCTGGGACTCATCAATAGCACCGTTATCCCAGTGAATGAAGATCCTAGGCTGTTGCGATTGTACAAAAGTTACTATCGGGATGATGCTCTGAGTAGGACTAACACTAAAACGTTGAAAAAAAAAACTATTTAATAGAAACAAAGAAGGGAAAATATACCGTATATAAATAACATACCCTGGTAAAGAGAAATCACCATGTCTGTTTAATATCTCCCACACGCTTCTTTGACCGCAGAGGACATTGTGGCGGTTCGGAGCATCCGCGTTGTGGGTTTTCTCGAGGCCGTTGTCGCAGAATTCATCAACCTGTTTGTAAAATAAATATATCTCATATTGTAACTATTAGCTTGCTATTAGTAATGAGAAAGCAAAAATGCAATAGATATGTTTACATGATTGTGCAAGATAGTAGTCATGATGGAGGAATGGAGGGAAGTGTCCTGGTCTGCATCCAAGACAACATCGCAATTTTCGTTGTTATTAGTTTCAGGGTTGACAGCACAGTTCCTGGAAACAGTATACGTCAATGATTATCGTTACGGTTAATCATTATTATTGATATAGCACTCTGGTAAATAAACGTACTCAAGCTCCAGTTTAACTACGGTGTTGTTGCACATGTTGACAACCCATTCACCTTTTGGGTTGTAATAGAAATCCGGATATTCTGGATTATTAACGCCATCTTCATCGAAAACCCCATATCGGTATCGAACCCATTCTCGGACTATGGCTTTTGCTGCACAAAAATAAACCATGATTAATGAACTTAACCTGACTATACATCAAAATCAAGATAACAAGACAGATGTGATACTGTGAAGATAGGAAGAAATTATCTCTACTTGCACAAAAATACAATAAATGACGTTCACATTACATCATATAAACACTAATATTTCATTTATCCTTCAAATAAATACCTGAATTATTCAAACGATCCTCATCATCAGTGTTGCTTTTGATGATAAACTCCTTGTCGAAGTGCACGTACCGCCCCTGATGACCGCAGCCAAGGTCCTGCACGGCGTAAGGATCATCTCCATGCCTCAAATCACCGGTGGTGGTCACTCTGAAATCGGCTTCATCAAAGTTTTCCCATCCTTCAGAAAAGTCCCATTCTTTGGACGATGACGTCACTTTCCACGATGCCGGAACAAGGACTTTCACTTCGGCAAAATACAGTCTATCGCGCGTCGCTGTCTTTAAACTGGCCGAACCTGCTGCGAAGAGTTTCTAGGAAGTAGAAAAACTTATTAAAAGCTAATCCCACATAAATACATACTGATATACTCACTGTAAGTCCGATTTTAAGAGTTTCCGCTTCGCTTTCGGAGATTTCGTCTCCGAGAGCCAAGAGCACGTTGCGGTATCCACCTTCGGACACGGAAACCCTGGATGGGCCAACGTAATGGAAGACTTGTGCCTGAATGAAAACCAGCAACAGAAGAAAATGAGCTTTGTTGTTCATAATGGAAACTGGCGAATGTTCTTTAGAATAGGTTCAGCGAAAGCAGTCCGCGGCATGTTCTGATCCCAAGGAAAGCATTTGATGATCTAACACAAAGTCACTGTATTTGAGGAGCGGCACACTGATAGCTCTGCAGGTGCAGAATCCACCTATCATAACGCAGCTTACAAGATAAGGTTGACACGAGCAACACAGCAGTTTACGTTTGAAAAATTTCCAAACGCAAGAAAACACAATATATCAATATGATGACTCCATTTCTCAGCGTGCGTCATAATCTGTAAACAATACATTTATTTCGAATTAAAAACGTAGCTACGGACAGCAATTTATGAATAAACTGAAACAAAATCTGATGTAATTAAGATGGTACGTACACTCAAGATTCAACCCAACGAACTTCTCAGCTGAGTATTTAAAAAACATGAATGTAGTGTGAATAAAACACGAATCGAAACTGCAAAACAAAGCACGTATCACTAAGTATTACAACATGATTTAATAAAATAAATACAGAGGATTTCAATCCGTCAAACGTTTACATCTGACTAGGCATACCTTATAGGTCCAAAGCGAGATTCGGACCATTTGACGATGAAAAATTGGCGTGAGATACAAGAGTTCACACTCAACCGCTTAAAAACACTCACTTCGTTCAACTCGCAATCTTGGGAAGGAAGAGAGAAAGAGAAATACAAAGAAATGCACTTCAATGTTCAAAACAAAACAATAAAACGACACTTGTAAAAACGGTATATAAGCAGAAAATCCGGAATACAAAACCGGTCATCGCAGACCTGGACGGCATTTCTACTTCGAACAGCCACTTCCTCTGAGCTCGCAAGTTACGGCATCGCCTTCGTAACCTTGTTTGTAACTGTCATCTTTAAGTCTTTGGTTGTTTTTTGGAGGTTTTCATCAATCCCCCTTTCAGATAAAACCTTACACTTGGCTCTCGGACATCACCCTCTTTGGAATAGGATGTACCCCCATGGGCAGTACAGGTACGCCACCAACCGGAGGAGTGGCACTGGACCTCAACCGACTAGTCTCGGTGGAGTTCTCCGAGGCATCGTCGAAAGAGGAGTTGACGTACGCCCCAGGACCCAACGGCACCCCGAGTCCGAACGCGGTGTCGATGGGACCTTGAGATCCAGGAGGTCCTGTTGGCAGAGGAGAGTATATTGGGTACGCTTGATAAGTGGGATGTTCGTCGTAAAGGTAGAAGGCAGTGTTGGCTGAATCGTTGCGGTCAGCTGCCGCGGTCTTTTCGTGTCGGCTCAGCAACTCGCTGGCCGACATGAACTGGTACGGACTAAGGGCAGTTCCTGTCCCGTTGGGGGTCGTGGTTTCACCCACTGATTTAGCGACATTGTTTACCGGTTCCTGCGGTTGGAACCCGTTCGTAGATAGCGCTGGTCCTTTCGTCTCCAGAGCCTCTTCCTGCACGAGGGTCAAACAACAAGATCAGAACTCACTTACTATACATATTACCAAGTTTCACTTCTCAAATCAGAATCGTTCTGCAAACCTTTTGCCTCTCCAGTCGTCTTCTGCGGCCGACCCAAGTGAAATACATAACAAAT
The DNA here is from genome assembly GCA_034696005.1 of Glomeris marginata. NCBI lineage: Eukaryota > Metazoa > Arthropoda > Diplopoda > Glomerida > Glomeridae > Glomeris > Glomeris marginata. The sequence continues at coordinate 4,183 of JAQFZQ010001463.1, read as the reverse complement.
CCAACAACGACCAGTAGCAAGATGGCGGCCAGACTTCCAACCACGATGGCCACGAGCTCCGCTGAACTCACGTACTCGGTTGGCGTCATCGTAGAGCTACCGGGACCAGTGGGGTTCCCAGTTGCCGGGCCGGATGGTTCGGGTGTCGAAGGGGCAATCGTGGTAGGAGCCGGAGGCACGTAAGCGGAGGCCACGTTGGACCGGCCGCTCCATCTGCCGGAATCATCTTTGGTACGACCTGCCAGGTAGTAGATTCTGTCCCTTTCCTCCGGGGTTGAGAATGTCATCTGCTGACGTGCTCCGGCTTCCAGAGGCACAACTGTCAGCGATTCCACAAGTTTTGGTGCGCTGTAGAAAAGTCTTTCGCTCAACCTCTCCCTGTCCGTGGCGTACCGGAATTCGTACGACTCGGCTAAGCAACAAATGTATCCGTCAGTTACAAAGCTATCCAACCGCCAAATCATTCTCCAAAGTCGAAAATATTAAATCTCATCACCTTGTCCACTGTCAAAGTCATCCCCCGGTGCGGTCCAGCTGACGGTCACGTATCCCGTCATGGGATCTACGAAATCTACGCTCAGATCTCTTATTTTGGAAGGTGGATAGAGATCGGCATCTGCAGGTGGTGGTTCGAGGACCAGGAAAGCAGGAGTTGGAGAAACTCTCTGGAAAGTTCCCGTGGGCTCCGTGCCGGAGTTCAACGACACTTCACTGCCGCAGCACGGTGCTTCCTCTGATTTAACCATTTTTTAAATGTATATTAATGATAAGCCTGATAATCGTGGTATAAAAGTTTCAATATAAATATATTTACCCGGGTCCAATGGGTAGATTCCATTTCCCAATGTTGGGCCCAGATGAACCACTTGAGCACGGCCATTGTTGTCCGTGGCAGTGACCACGACCGAATAGAAGCCAAAGCGCATGGTAGGGAACACATAGTTAGTGAAGTACCTCGAGTAGATGCCGTCTCTCGCCGTCAAATCAGGAGCTGGTGATATAAAGATTTTGTTGTTTTAAAATGGTCCAAATGAAATGGTAACCGATCTCGGGTAATACCTCCACTACCCGAATCCAGAAGCTCAACGCTGACATCGCTGTACGTGTTATTAATCTGTGGCCTCTTCACAACAGCCACAACCCTGGCGTTGATCACCGGGCTGGATCCTCGCCTCAACTCTGCAAAGATGGCCACCGTGGTGTCCGACGCGTTCAAACCCAAACCAGGGGCATTGGTCCAGCATCTCAACGTGAGCGGGGCATCATCTTTGGGCCTCGAGGTCACCACGAGTGTCAACGGTTGGTCTTCCAAAGGGTTGGCCCTGAACTCGTAATTCCACATCCCAACCTATACATACGTTGCAACATTATGCTGCAGTTCACTGCAAAAACTTTAATGGAAGACGAGGAAGTGAAGTGATACCAACCGATGCGTCGGAATCGGCTATGGACAGTACAATGGCCCTTCCGGCTAAGTCATTCTTGTAATGATCTGGCCCAAATCGTGTGCCTTTTGGACTAGTCACCTGCAACTTGAAGTTCACAATGTTCATGTAATACTTCAAGGACACCACTGTGTTCTTGCCAACAGACGAGTCCAGTGAGAAAGTTCCTCGGATCACTTCGGAATCGCTCGCGTGCACCATCTCGTACACCTAATCATGCATAATTACTTTAATTAAATTCCTTCCTCTTCCACGAATGTCATACACAATGTAATTACGAGATACATACCACAACAGGGTCCGAGTATGGATCCCGGTACTGGGCAGCGATAGATTCCCTGAACGCAGTGGTCAGTTGGGCCGTTGTAGAAGAATTGCCCCGCTGTCCGGCGCCCACTTCGGTCACGGAGTAACAGTTACCTCCAGTGACCGCTGCAAGGTAAGGCAGTCGGTTGGGTTCTTGCGGTGGAGGAAAGAGAACCACCGAGAGTCGAACCCCGCGTCTGTTCAGGTCATCTTCAAGAGCGGCGTACGCAGACTCGTGGTCCGATTTGCCATTGGTCACGATGATAACATCACCATCGGTACGGTCACCGGTGCTAAGCATCTGTAAAAATGTAAACCGAATAAATACAATGCCACAGGATCACTGGAAACCACGTTATATAATTACCCTTAAGGCTTCGTTGAGAGCAGCAAACGTGTTCCTTTCTCTTCCAACCTGCGTGAGTCTTGGTAGAGCATTGACAAAACCGTTCCTTGTCTGCGAGTTCACAACTGTCATTTCCTTCAGTACTTCAACTCCAGAGCCGAAAGCAACGAGGGCTAGTGAACTGCCATCAGGAAGAAGATCCATCACGAAACCCACGGCGGCAGCTTCAACCAGGGCTATCCGTTGCTAACATACATACAAGAATATCCCAAAATAAACATTTGTCTTTGTATTACCAAGTGAAGGGCAACAATGAAATACTTTTCTGTACGGTTACCACATTTTACTATCATGACAACTCTAGAAAGATGGAAATTACAAAATGCAAATAATACCACTTAGACTGAAACATTTCACTTGTCATTGGTAAATTCGATGTAACAGAACAGAAAAGTCATCAAAGTTGTCCTTCAAGGATTCAACAAATAAAAGGAAACACGAACAAAGTGCTAGCGGCCATTCTGGAACAACACCCAACAATAACAAAGCAAAATGTTAAATATTATGAATATCAGCTATGTATCACACATCCGCTTCCCAAGCTATGCACAGTACCCAGAAGGTCAAGAAAAGTCACCATCTTGCTCCCACATTGTTTTAGCAGCAATGCTAATTTGAGGGACATGCAAAATTCCAAAATTCACATTTTCAAAAAATTGAACTGCTCCAAATGCAAGGAATATAATACCCTAAAATATTTCCATTATTGTAAAAATACTTTGAGTTAGCTTTGCAGTATAGCCAATGAGCTATAGTTCACAAAGTACAGATAATTTTTCTTTCAAACCGTGTTTGTAATTATTGCACATCACTCAAATTAAGCACTGTAATTTACTTAAAGCACATTAAGCTTTCAATTAATTTCCAAAAAAGGAAAGAAGGAGCGTGCCGAGGATGTCCTGGCCGCTTAAAAGAGTGACCACAGAGGGCAGTTGAGGTCATCAAACATAGCCATGTCATGTTTCACAGTCTCCAGTACGGTGTTGAGTTTCTCCTTTGTTTCAGAGTGTTGTCATTTTCCTTTCTTCTTTATGTTCTTATGTTCTGTATGTTCTTTATGTATGTACAAGGCAAACAATGTTGTGTGCAGATGACGACCCAGATATATGAGAAAGGTGGGGTTGTGACCCCTGACCCTGGCAAGAAACCCCGCAGGGTATCTTTTCAGTTTCTGGCTCGCTTCGTGATGAAAGCACTCATCAGTCAACGCCCACAAAGCAAATTTGTACTTGGGCTCTCGCAATTTTTTCCTCGTATTATTTCCAAGGATAAAAACAAATGTTAATTGGGTTAAAACCGCATTCATGCAACTCAACGCAAATAGATGAAAGGAAGGAGTAAAAAAGAGTGCGGTGTGAACCATTTGTGGGTTGTTCTTTACAAAGACGTTCATATCTGCGGAGATGTCCAATACGAGCACAAAGCGGCCGGAAGTGGGTCGAACCACTCGGAAGGTTACCGGAAGTGCCACCGCCCCGGTTCCCGTCCTGCAACAAAACCAATGAAACAAATTCAATGTATCAAAATGCTCTGGTTTCCGTGCAACAGCTCTCATAGAAAGTCATTTATACACGTGGGGGAGTAGCAACGGGGTGGGTTGTAACAAAATTGCATCCGGATTACAGCTTATATACATGAATGAGCAAAGTTTGAAACACTGATGATCCTATAATCTTGTTGCGCCATGTCCCACAAACCGGTTTCCAGCCACTTTTAACGAATTAAACATGAAAGTGTACTGTTATATGGTTATATATTAATATTCTCTGACAATTTGGAAATGCTATGAAATGAGTTATCCTTTGAAATGATTACCAGTCGACTGTATTCACCATGAATACACTTAGCATAGAATTGACCTATTTCACGACCGCTTCGATTGGCTACTGTGGAGTGGCAAAATGGCGGTCGTCGGTGGACAACTTACCCAAAATACAATTAAAATCCGATGTTAACAACCTTGAATACTATTCAACTTTCCCATCAAAGTTATTAAATGTTATTATTTTTATGGGAATAACTCAGT
>JAQFZQ010001462.1:0-19406 GCA_034696005.1 Glomeris marginata | reverse complement strand
GGGCAAATGCAAATGATTTATTGTGATTACTCCTCTGTTCCTTTGCCGATTTCAAATCTGTTTTCGCCAATGTGTTTTAAATATCTCTAATTTATACAACCCTCCTATCTTCAAAACTGGCAAATATAAATTTGGAATGACCTTGACGGAATGTTCCAAGGTCAAAAGTAGTGTCACTAATGAATGACTCCCATGGTATTACAGAAGGAAATATCATTACATTTACAAATATTCACTTCAATTTCAAATTATTAACAAAATGACCAGACTTTTCGGACACCCTGTATAGTACTGTCACGGAATGAAGGCAATGTTTCCACGCTGGACAGCGCGTTTGCATGAAATGATGACTTACAGGCTCAAGTTTGTTGTATAACAAAGTATTCATTCCAGCATTCATTCCAGCATTTATTTATATAAAACTTCTTGTGTAATGTAGACTGTATATGAAACCAAATGTCATATCGATCCAGAAATTCTCTATAGATTTCAATCGCATGCACCTCGTGAATAAAATATTTCAATTATAGCTATACTCATTGCTCATTTCCAACTATAGTATTATTTCCTATGAAATTATGGTTCAGATATAAAGCTACCTATAGCAGTGCAGGATAAATTATACGTGGTGATTATCAAAATTCAATCCGATTTGGTTATATATACGTGTACTATGACATTGTTTATAAGTTCTACTTTTTTATTGGGTTAATTATTTATATAGAGCTACTTTGTTGTCTGTGGACCTAGTTTACGAATTACCCATTATCAAATGTATTTTTATCCTTCGCAACATTTATTTTTGCATAATAAATGATTTCCATTGAAATGTAGCTTCCTGTTATTATGTAAGCTTGGTGTGTATATTGAAGGTTGCCTTGAAGTCTATAGAATGGATCTCATTTTGCGTGTATTGTTTTTATTTTATTTATTTATTTATTTTTAATGCACTTTCCTTAATTTTTCCCGGGAACTGGAAGATTTTTTCATAAACAGTAAAACTTGTACGTCGAATTAGCAATAATTTTCTACATTTTGGAATTGTCAATTTCATTAGTGTACAGTTTATTGCACAAAACATGACATATAAATACCTATATATAATATATAGGTATTTATAGGGTTTACTGAATTTGGCACAATTTCCAGTTGTTGACAAGTCTTCAATAGCAATATTAAATAATTACTCTGTTTATGTTCTAACATTCTTGTTTCCAAATTGTAATGGAACTATGGAATTTGAAAGTTAACTTATTCATGTGATCCAAATTCAAAGTCCAAAGTATACTAATACAGGTCCCAATTCCCAAGCTGTCTGCTCTGTCGCAACGGTTATGAATCAATTGTATATTGTGTGCTGAAATTTGTACGTCCTTGTGAGTTTCCGTTGTTGTATAGCACCGAGGTCACGGTACTGAGGGTGTCCTGTCCCACGTTTCTTTGATTAAACGCCGCAGCGAATTTTCAAACCCTAACAATAGGCCATGTACGAAAACAAAAGGAAAAGTTATGTAATATTTAAAGAATTAACAAATTAGTTGTGTAATTACCTTCAATGATAAAATTGTAGAGCAGACAAATAATTTAAGTTGTTTACAGGGAGGGAAATTTCAATTACAAACGCGAAGACCATTCTTATCCTGGGACAAGTTGCATTAGAGGTCTGCAATCTCCTGTTAAATTTTGTCAACAAGGGGATATTTTGAAAGTTGTGCACGTAAAACTCTCGCTGTCCCTGCTATTTTCCCCAAATGTCACTCCTCCAGTTCCCCCTCCGTATGACGTCATCGAGAGATTGAAAGTTTGTCGCTTTCGGCCGCTCCCTCCCCTAGTGGCGCTCTTCACCGCCAAGCCGCTTGGCTGTATTCGACACCCCTTGGCTGAAATGGATCGGTCCCAGTATAAATTGTCAGTTTCGCCGCGAGTTTTTCGGCAGTCGTGGACTGACAACGGAGTGGCGAGTAGTGGAGCTTGATACGTTGTTGGTTGACACCGTGTCTTCTGAACGGATACGAAAGCCGACGGAGTACGTTCAGAAAGTGTATCTGATCGTTGTTTATCGTTAAAATAACCTGAACTGGACTATAAAGACGAGGAGACGGCGCTTTTTTTCGCATTCTGCGAGGACAGAAACGTGCGCGCGCGACTTTGGAGTTGTTTGTTTTTGTGTGCTACGTTTTAATAATTAACTCTGGTGGAAGTCGAGGTGCACACTACATTCAAGCGAGGATTTTGCATTAGAAAGAACAAGGTAAGGCTTGTTTATCGATAGATATTATGGTATGAAGGGAGAGTCGTTACGCTAATGGGAAAAGACATGGCAACCAGCCCCTCTTTCTTTATTAGGCTTGAGGGGAAAGGGGGAAAAATTTTGAAGGGGACCTTCAAATAAACTCCTCTGGGGTTTTAGCACACTGCTAGTGAAATTCTTGTGTCGATTTTGGTGTTGTTTTTGACCAACTTTGAGCGGGGACCACTTGCTAAAAGCGAAAGCCGCTAAATTACTACACATTCGGGAAAAGTTGCTGTGACAAAATGAAGGGCGCGTGAAGTTGGAGCGGATTATTAGGCCTAAAACGCGTTCAAGGTTAAAACCTCGGCTGTCAACTTTTTTTGCAGTTGTCCAGACTGTACATTTTCGATCGTGAAGATAGGAAGGAATAAAGTTAACACTGTTATTAGTATTATGTTCGTTATGAAAGAACTCCAAGTACAAGTTCATTAGATGCGAATTAAATACAGCCCACTGTTGCAGTTTTAATATGTAAATAGCGGAAAAGTACAAGTAAAATACTAAAACAATACAAAGATCGAGTTTTGTTGGTTAATTACCTGACAGGTTTTTATTGATAAATTCAAAAATTAATGCAATAAAAAATGAATTGTTCAATGAACTTGTGGCATTTTTATGTAAATTTCACTAATTTAGGCTTTAGTTACCTTATCCAAAAAATGGGGGTTTAGATAAGCCTATAATATGCAGGACAAAATGGCGGCTTTTTCATTTAAATGTATCATTGAGTGCAAGAGTTCTGAATTTCTAAAAGGATTTTCTTAACATAAGTGTTGATATAGGAAGTTGAACGGTTTTTCAAGAGTTCTTTGTCATGAATGTCATGTGAAGTTGCTATAATCGTGCAAACAAAGTTTAATCTATACACTATTATTTGTCTTGATTATGGTTTTATTTTGGTCGATTTTTATAGGTATAAGGTGTTTGTGGTTTTTATTGTATGACTGCTGCTCTATTTTCTATTAAGAGTTTCATCCATATTGACCAAAATGTACCTTTTTTGTAATAATTTAAAAAATGGATTTGTAAAAACCTATGTCCCATTGCTTATAGCTAAACTAAGTCAAATTCTGGAAATTGAAATAAACATTGATAGGCTTATTTGTTATACAGCAAATTTATTAGTATTTCTGTGTATTTAAAATGAACTCCAGATAAAATAGTGAATGCTTTAATTTGTTTAAAACGAAATACTATTAATAGCCAAATTGACAGAAATAAGATTATAGATAGAAAAGCAATTTAAATTGAAGTTGCAACATTCATTTAAACATGTTAAGGCTGATTTCCACCTACTGCTATTGACCAACAGTGCTGGCAAAAATATTCAAATTTTGACAATTTAATGTAATTCCACCAAGGACACTGCTGTTGTGTCACTGCTTGCATTTTTGCCAGCAGTTGGCATTGGTCAAGGTCACATAAGCAGCAGCACTTGATTTCCCCTTCCCCCTTTCAACCGCCAGTGGAAACGGGCGATTTCCACTATTGCTAGTAACATGTGACTTCATTTGGATATCACAAAACTTGGCAGCACTGTTGGTCAAAAGCAGTAGGTGGAAATCAGCCTTTAATTTTCATGACCATTGAACCTTGAACTTGGTGTTGCGCAATTTGAAGGGTAGGCCAAATTTGAGGAAAAACTAGTTTCTTTTATAAATTTAATGTATAGTAATGGATCTTTTTGTGAGGTTGAACTAGATTTACACTAAAGATTTGTTGTGGGCGTATAATAACGAGCAAGGTCGATTCTTTAATTACTGTGGTCGGACTAGGAAAGTAGATCTATATATAGGATCTTGTGTTTTACAAGATGCCTTGTTTAGATTTTCCATTGGTTCGAATTATATTTTGGAGTTGATGGGGGAGTGGCTGATGGTGCCCATTGGGTTCCTGTAGTGAGAGGTTTGGGGGGCTCAGCTGGCAATGTGTATACTGTGGCAAGCCCTAACGACCTATGTGGGGCTTTAAACACCAATATCGGATCTCGTTGGCAAAGTTTGCATGCGTTTATGGGTTTGTGTGCCGCCTGGGACACACAATTGACAGTGGGATTAATGAACCAGTTGAAATGTAAAACTGTGTATGCTCGTATATGCAATTTACTGAAATTGCATTTTCTAGCTTTAGCTCTATAGCAAATGGTAAAATATTATGCAATATATGTTTGAGTCCTGCGGCAAAGGCGTACAACTACACCCCCCTCAAGAGACAGGTTATACAGTGTCTCGTGGGCGTGATACACACATTGTATTTATGAAACTGGGATAGATAATCTAAAACTTGTTTACGACTTCACGATCCCTGTTCAGACGTGATGTTCCCCTAAGTAAAAGTTCTTTTGTTTTCCTATACATTATTAGCCTATAAAAGAGTGTAAAACGCCATATTCATTTTTTTTTCTCAGGACATTTTTTTACATGTAATTCTCTATATTATACAATATATTACACACGAGTGACATTGTATTATTGTTTATATAACTTAGCCTGGAAAGTCTTAAGAATAAAGTTGAAACAACAAATGGTTAGTGACGGTATAGAAATGAGATGCTAACATTGCAGCGCCACGTGGTGGCAAGAGTGTACAACTATAATTAAAAACGAAACGTTAATAAATTCCTTTAGATAGGTATAGGAGATTTCACTAAAAAATAATTAAATTAACGAATAGTAAATTTGGAGCATATATAGATATATTTGTTTTGTGTGTAAAAATGGTATATAATGTGATTAATTGAATTCTTAAAGGTGAACTGACAGGGCGGTAAGTGAACTCTGAACTGTACCCTTTCTGGCCAATCATGGAGACTAATTGGCCAGTAGTCCCAATTTACCCAATGACAGGGTTGGTCATAGTCTACTTTTACCGCCCTGTCAGTTCACCTTTAATTCTAATAGAATGCAAAGGATAGACAATATTTTAATGTATTATAAGCTTATTTTGCCTCTCGCCTGTTTTTCGCAGTATACTAAGTTAACAAAATATATTGGTTTCTTACCTTGGACATTAAAAACAGTTGGTTTAAGAATTTATTCTGCTTGCATGCATATAAATGGTTTGTTTGGATCTGCAATATATTTATTATTCAGAGCAAAAATAAAAACTCACCTGAAAAGATACAAGTTCATTAGTAAGAAAACGGGAAAAGTCAAAAAATTAGTCTGCCATTTGCCTTCTCCCACACAAGTTGTATGATAATGTTCAATAATTCAGTGTCCAATTTGGCAATTTGGGTAAATGTATGAAGTCGGTGCAGATCAAGGCAGATTGCAGTTGACAGATGGAAATTGACTGGAATTTGAAGTTGTCCTTGCACTGAATCTGTTTGCTGTTTCGAAAATTGGAGACAACTTGTGAGCGGTACCTATATTTTTTATTGCTCCACTATATATTGGCGTTGCTTTGTTGAAAAATCCACTGGAAAAATGCTCATTTACCCTTGAGTTGAATGGAGTTAAACAAAAGTGGGCATTTTTTGTTATAGGAATGTTGGACGAATCAGATTTATTTCATGCAGGTGTATCGGTGTATTGGAGATATTTTTTGTGATGAAGGATATTTAAAAAATGTAGGTTGTATATATACGACATGCATATTTGCAAGAAGGGATGGAAAATTGAGTTTAGATGTGGGAATCGTGCTTCAAAATTCGTCTCGCATTTTCTTATACTATACCAGTTTGTAGTTTTGGCCGATTGAAGGCAAATTTTGCCAATGCGGCAGAAAGAGAAATTGGTGCAAAAGTAAAAGGTAAAGGGTGTATAAAAATTGGATGAGAATGTGAAGTGTGGCAATTGCATTTCACCAGTTCGTGTCAAAGAAAATTCGCTGACCCCGGTCACGAGTACGTTGGAGTTTTTTCGACAAATAAAAAGAAAATGAAATCTTTTCCCTTTGGTTTTTCAGCAGAAAATTTTGCCAGAAAAAATTATAGGATTTATTTAAACTTTTTAGATTAGTTGGCATATTTTTCCTTTTGGATTTACTAATTTACTACATTGCTAATTAATCATTGATGATGAAAAGATACTATAGTATGGATTACATGTTCTAATTTTGAAAATTATCAGAAAATATTTTGTACTTATTAATAATTTCAAAATTTCACTTAATTGCCAGGTATAGACATACAAATTGGTCCAGAAAATTAGAAATAATGAGGAATAATCAGGAAATGGTGCAAATCTAATTTAATAAGTTAAGCTTATTAGCATTGTATAAGTTATAAAAATTATAAATTATTTGCATAATAATCCATGTATAATAATTTCAATTTTAATATAGGATTTCATTATAATCAATCGAAAAAGTTTGGTTTCAAAATGATGTGCAAATTCATGTATGCCTATGCAAAACTTTCAGATAGTTTCCAGAACTTTGTGTAATAATTGCTAGCTTTTTTTGAAGAGACGTTGGATGAGTTATTGTGTCGTACTATAGGAATTTAATTATAATTTTTGGCGAGTTTTTCACCAACATATAACGTTGATGGCGTACAATTAATGAAAGTTGGAAAGACCAGGTTATTTTTTATGTATGAAAGTGTGTAACTTGAAATGCAATATTCCCAGTTGGATTGTTTGCGAATTCACTTTCATTTTTTTGCTTTTTCTTTCCTTTATTCCTGTTGCTAATTGACAAAGGGAAAGGGATTTTCTGTTGTGTGGCTTTTTTCCCCTCATTTTTTTCAATCAATCACGCGTGTCCCATATTTCCTTGCTTTTCTTCAATGTATATATATGGGCAAAGTTACATAGTTTTATAGTGCTCGCATTGAGTGTATATAGTGTCATGTGTGTATATAATATATACGATCGATGCTTTTTCTTGGTTTTATTGCTCGACAAGGTGTCCCATGTGACGCGTTTCAATGGCAACTTGTTTACATGCGATATGTGAACTGCTTTTGTAGGCCCTACTATAATAAAACCCACGACCCCCGGCTATAATTCCAGTCATATAAAAGTACAAGATAAATGCGATTAAAAATTAGTGAAACCTGCTTATCAGTGAAGTTACATTCATATATACGAAATAAAATGCAAGCTGGTAATGAGATTAAATGCTGCAATGCATTAAAGTACAGTTTGTACTAGGTACGAATTTAATTTACTTTAATTTCATCTACTTTAAAGGGGAACTGACAGGGTTTTGTAACACCCCATGATATTCGGACTGTAGAAAGAATGATTAAAATTAAAAGTATGAGTTAATTTAATTCCTTTTTTATAAATTTATTAAGTGTTCATTACGATTCAAGTTAGTGTGAGGACTTTTGAGGACATATTTTCGGCTAAATTTGCAAATTTTTATAATAAAAAAAACGAATCGGTGGAAAAATTAGAAACACATTGGACATATGCAAATATGCATGTTGTTCATGCATAGGAAATTTGTCAGAGAAATCGGTTGCAAGAAATTTACCTTGTCAGTTCACCTTTAATTTTATTTTAGGAAGCTGCTAGCGAATATTGTATATAGTGTCACTGAATATTATAATTTTTAAAATGAAATTTCAGATGAAGAAAAAATTTCCTTTCGTTTGCTAATAATTTATTTAATTCATAATGCTACTAGTTGAATCGTTTTTCGAGGCTGTGCATAAATATAGTCAAATTAGCATGATTTTTTTTTCTAAGTTAGGTGGCTTATTATTTATTACTGACTATAGATTCTATAACTGGATATTATATATTATGGAGGTCTTGCAGTTCACAGGGCAATCATGCAGATGATGTAAGATGTTGGGTTGGCGACTTTTAACGAATTAGGACTTGATTAACGGTCATTACACCGATTGCTAAGTAAGGTTGGATTGCTGATTATTAAGATGAAGAGGGGAGGAAAAAATGTTGGCCATTGTTAACTGCGACGCGTACCAGATTGACCCCTGGCTTTTTAGGGAGTGCCTTTAGCCTGGTGGTGCACGGGAGCCTCCACAGCTACAACACGACTATGAAACCCCCTTGCAGGTCGTGAACCCGGCTTTTCAAAATTTCATCCAGAAAGAAGCAAGATGGCCGCCGTTGCAGCCGCTTTCATGTTCTCTCCTCCATTCTTTTACCAGTTTTTCTCTTGTACCGAATCTAAAACTTTGATATCATTCAACACACCGAATATAATTTTCAAATCTTACTTTCTCACCCGTGTTTCCCACTTTTTATAGACCATTTCCACAAACTAAATGTGGAATTGTGGTTGAAGCAGATAGAAAGTTTTTTGATTGGCAACAGAATAAAATGTATAAATTAGATCTGCATATACATATGTGAATGTATTGACTTGCGCCCCTTTTAATCTCGTTTGAGGCAGCAAAAGCAGCAGTGATACTGTAAAAAGGGCGGAAATGTATTCGATTCCAAACTGTTATTTGAATTTTATTGCCAGTTGGAAGTACCGAATGTGACCATGTGACAATTGACCCTTTCAGTACTCTGCCATTGGCTAAAAAAACCTTCGGAAAATGGCGTCCTTAGCGAGAAAATCTGTTTTCAGCCATTTAGATTGCATGATTTGCCTCACTACAGCCTCCATCTTGGCAGTGGGAGTTGCTTACTAAAATATGGACAATTGCACACACAATTATTGTGATTTATAGTAACATTAATAGGGATAATCGTAACAAATTTAATCCAATTGTTTGAAATTCCACAATTTTTGAGAGAACCTTTTATAAAATAAACCTTCAGGTAATTAACGGTACATAGGCTGAATGTAAATAAACTTGTAGCACTTAATTGGTAATTTAATTTTTTAATTACATTGCTACTTTATATTCAATTTGTACAAGTAACCTTATTTTTGACTTGTAATGTCATGAACTACTTATTTGACAATTGAATTGACACCTGCTGCTTCACTTTTGCAGCAAAGTGACCTTCGCTACTTTTCCTCCTGACATTTTGCAATAGTCCGTTGTACAGTTGCAATTTAAAATGCACATGTTTTTTTGTCTTGTTTCCCACAACAAATGGGAGGTCCGAGTGGAAAAAACGGAGGGAATGTGCTGAACTTTTTGGTCGTCTTTTGCAATGTCGCAAGAACAGTTTGTTCAATTTTTTCCCCCCATTTTCTGATTTTTTTTATATTTTTCTCTGGGGAATGTCTTAACGAGGAGGACAACTGCATTGCGGAAAACAGCTTTCAAGGGATTTGTAGTGACTTTTGTTAGTTACACTGAGCAATGAATAAACAAAAAAATATTTTCTATATGCACGTGTCACTTTGAATAGAAACGGAAGTTGTAAATTTTTACAAGTCATTAATCCTGAATTAACGGAAACTACTGTTTGTGTCGCAAGTCATATGTGGGTGTTTAGTATATTGCAAAATTAGAAAAGAAACTGAGTCAGACTAATTCTTAGTTGTGAAATCAAATGTTGGAGGCGATTCAAGGAAAAGAAATTCCTGATTCAAATCATGCAGTGACTCAAATTTATTTTGGGCTAGTAGTTTGGTTGTAGTTTGATCTGTGCAAGATTAGGATTTAGGTTTAGTTGTATATATGTAGCTGCTATGCTAAGTAATTGCTGCAATGCCATTGACTAAATTGTTTAGTGGGCGAGGCTTTTGCCAGCTATGCCAAATGCATTTGTTCATTGTAATGAATAAGTCGATAACAATTAGCTGTTGTTTTCTGGAACCATGTTTTCTGATGTTGGCAAATGATTGCCCTGAAGGGGGGAATTAAAGAGGAGGATTTAATTATATGCACTGTTTTTGTCTTGTGTAAAAAAATGGGGTCTAAAGATTATCAGATAAAGAATGCTTGAAGTAAAAAGTCACTGTTGTAATCTGGAATTTTCTTCAAAAATGGAAATTATAATGTTACTTGCTGATTCCATATTTTTAAAGCTGTTGATTTATTGAGTGGATATATAGGTACTTATGTATGGTAACAACCATTACTGAAATGTTAAGAGTAAATAAATAATAAGGAATTCGTAATGATGCGTAAATTTTGAAATTAATAACAACACTGGACTGTAAAAAACAGTAAAAAGTTTTTACAGGCGCCGTTTTTAATAATTAAATTCTGTTTCATTGATCACTACATTTTTCTAACTTTTACTTTAAAAATTAACAAGGGAAATGTATGCTAAGATATAGAAATTAATTGATAATCATTTATATAAAGTCACTTTGTTCTGCAATGTGTTCTACAATGTCTATTTGCACAGCGCCACCTGGCGGCGCGTTCCTGCGATACTGGTCCAGTAGAGTGTATTTGAATGAGAGTAGGAAAAATGTGCAAAAATAGCCATGAAGCTTGTGAAATTGGACACTTTTCTCTATTAAAAACGCTCTCTAGGCAATTGCTTTAGCCGTTTTTCTCATCGGTTTCTGTCAACAGTTTTTCGTTTTGTTTGTTGAAGGGCGTTTGGAGTTTAGTTTAGTTGATACAGCTTGCACCCACCAGGGGGTCCACATTTATCGATTAGCGATTGGCTAACGGTCCAACAAGAGGCAATTATCTACAAGATCCGATCATTTGTCGGTTTTGGCGTGACACTTCAATGGCCAATGGCGAACGAAAAAGAAATGTTGGCATTGACTTAGACGAAATTGTCGCCACCAAGGACTTAATTTTTTCCCCTTAGACCAATTATGGCCGTCGATTTGGATCAAGGTTGAAATAACTGTTGTAAAGCAAAAAATAAAATAAAAAAAAGTATAATGTAGGAGAGGTATGTGAGGGCACGTCGCGAATTTCGATGACCTCCGCAAAATTGACACCCCTAAAACGCCGTAAACAAAAAGGGAAATTGTTTAAAAGTTTTGGCTGTGCATGTATAGAGGAAGGAAGTGGTAACATGCAGCGCCTCTAGTGGCGCCACATGAAACAACGCCGGGGAAGTTCCCACGCGATGTAATCGCTGTAGGAAGCTAAACTTTCAAACTTTTCTCTGCTTATTGCCCCTGCTGATTGTGTAAAGTTGGTTCTTTAAAAGCATACATTACAGGTTTCTGGGCTGATGATTTAAAAACCCGCTGGCGGCGCTAATACCTGCATTTAAATAGACATTTAAATACATTTAAATCCTCGCGGGAAAACTGCTTTAAAAAATGCTAAACATCGCTGCATTTATCCAAAACCAATGCAGAGTGGATTAATAATGTTCATTTGATCAAGTTTTGCTTTGCATAAGAAAAATGGAAGCCATAAAGCTGTGTAAAAATTAATTAGGTGGTTTCAAAAGTACATGGCTATAATTATATCTATGAGTAGAGAGTGTGCAGAGTAATTATTGTGCTCCAGATCAATTATTTTTGAACACCCTAGCTGAGGGGAAAGTTCCCCTTGACCGCTTTTAATTGTAGCCACCAGATGGCGAACTAACTACTAGGGTTTCCTGCAATCAATCAGTCGTGCAAAATGTGTTCTGGTCCCCCTTATCGTACAGGGGTGTCTGCTATTATTGACCGGGAATTAGAATGGATTGCAATGAATATGCATTTAATATTGATGAAAGTTTCGATTTATTGAGTAGTACAATTAACCTTAAATATACTCCCAACTGCTTGCATTTATTTATGTCTGTCTGTCTGCTTTTTAAATGCTGCCATTCAATATGGCTGACTGGAGACAAAACATGTTACATGAATTTGGCTGCATATGTTGAGACAGGATTCAACATTTTGTCAAAAATTAGTTAATTAAATTTGCAAAGTCACATTCCTGCTTGATGCAATCCTGTATATCTTTCTGAATATAGTTTTAATTATTTATGGAAGTCTATTTTCAAATGATTAACAGAAAATAGTGTTTTTAATGATTTTCCATGTGCAATGATTCGGTTTTTGAGTAGTTTCTCTCAAAATGGCAGCATTTGTTGTGCACAAGGCCTACTACCATACCATACGTTGGTTGTCTGTCATTCATAGTCGGCCATTTTGAATGCTGTGTTCGTGGACAAAAATTGAGAAGGAAAATGCGGCCAACAGTTTTAACAGTGCTCAACATATATACACGCCCAGAATGGCTTTTGTTACGTTAGCGGAAAAGTGGTGTGTCAAGAAAAAGTAAGACAAAAAAGGGAAAGCCCACCAGCAAAGACTGAGGTTTTATTGCAGAGCCTTCTTATTTCGGGTGTCAAGCACCCTTCAAATGGGGCACAGGTGACTGTTGTATATTGCTAAAACCCATGTATAAATTTGTGGAAGGAGGGATATTGTCACTTTTATTGTTGAAATAAATTGCAGAGCACGGTTTATAGTTCACAATGATGTTTTAAGTGTTGTTCGTTCAACATTTTCTACGCTCAATATATGGGCTACTAAGTTTATTGCAATGCCAATTCGTAACTTGAACAGAAGCATGGGTTGGTTACATGAGGGAGCATACTGTATTTTTGTCGTAACTAGTGAAGAATTATATAGTAGCCTACTATTTGAATTTCATCTTGGGATTTTAGATGTCTAAAAAAATGTATGTCTTTTCCATGTGTGCAGTTATTAAAGGTGAACTGACGAGGTTTTGTAACATACCCTGGAAAGTGTGTAATTCTATAGAATTGGCCAATAAAATGATTGGTACAAACAAAACTTTTTAAATAAATTGTTACAAAAAGTTATGAGTAGTTAAAGAGGGCGTCATGGAAAGACTGTGTCACCATGCTGGTGTCACAGTGTCCTGTTTTGACAAAATTTTAGTTTTCTTCTAATGAGGCCAAGCGCCTCTGCAGTTTCAGCCATTGGCAGATCTTATCAATGGCGCTCCAGTGTACGTATCTCACAATATACTACTCTGTACACTCCACAGAACTAAACAATTCATATCTGTGCCAATAATGCTTGAAATGGTTTCAAATTTTCAGACAATGTTTCTAAATTAGCGGCAATTAAAGGCTAGTTGTTTCAGGGTATGTTGCAAAACCTTGTCAGTTCACCTTTAATATTAGGTTTTTCTCTGAACTGCTAAAATGCAGTTAATCCTTTTTCGAGGCTGCTCTTCACTTATCCATATACTTCAAGATTGTGGTTATTAATGCATGATTGAATGGTGATAAAATTGATTCTTCCTGACATAATCTATACGCATGATCAATTTTGTATGTATAGTTTCCATGCACATTTTGAAGGTATATATTGAAATTTTGGGAGGAAATGGTTGTCCATAATTTTGCGTTCCTTTTGAATCATTGCATTCATATTTTGTGTGCGTGGCTGAGTAACATAAATTAGAGTGAATCTATCGCCGCATGTGTAAATAGCAGCGATTGTTACTGCATGCGCAATCCGACCGGGAGAAAGTATTGTTATTTTCAGGTGATTAGTTTTGATGAAATGCGGAATATATGGGCAAAAAATTCGTGTTGACGAACAACAAATTTAGCCGAATTCGTGTTCACAATGGCGCGGTTATTATTCATTTTCCCATTTTGCTTACGCCAAGTTGAATATACATTTCAACGCCCATCCATTGACGCCAGCTTTAATTTTGCTTTCAGATTATGCATAGTTATAACAACCTATACCTATACTGCACGCTTCATTAGTTCTTTTGTGGAGTTGGTGTTCAAACTTTAAATTTAATTAAGCCTACATTTTTCGACCCTCTGCACTGTATACTCTAAAGAACCCCTGGCTCCATTATTAAGCTATAAATGAACACTGACACTGCAACCCCTGTGCAGTGACAAATGGAGTTGAAGTGTTGATTTTAGCATAGCAGTTTTCAAAATTGACCTGTGTGTGAATGTTACTAAGTATGTATTTATTTAAAACTTTTACATAAAAGCAAATTATTTGCTGTGATTTGATGTAAATAATGCAATGTTGTGTAAATTTTGGAAAAAGTTGGAATAAATGAAAAATTGCATTTACTAAGGGACACACTGCGCCGTCTATTGGCACAGTTTGGCAGCTGGATTCACCTTAATAAACTGTAATATATAGGTGGAGAACACTGTAATTTGAAAGATTTTAGTATAGGATATATAGATGATTTAAATGGTGAAATTATAATATTTTGATGAATTAAATAAAACATTAAAACATAATCAGATTTTCTAGTAGTAAATGTTAAATGCAATTAACCATTGAAGCTCTCTTTAAAAGGCTTTAAAATTCCGAGCTGACTACATGTAACTTTAAAATGCAATTACTGCCATAGTTTGCTAATTTAATCCAACTCATGTATGTTGCAAAGTGTAATTGCGTACATTCACCTTCAAACTATAATTGTAAATTATAACAATTTTTCTACACTCGCAATGGAACTTACTGAAAGGGTTGTGAGACGAATCGTTTTCCTAAAGTTATATACAGGGTTACTCGACCTTCACATCAATCATGTAATACAGAGTTGAATGCAGATCTGAACCTCTGCCCCTTTAAATCTCATTGCCTTTTCAACTGTTGTCGCTTTGATTTAAATTTGAAACGTCCTGTCAGTCTCGAATGTTATATAACAATTTCAGTAAACTAAAACTATCAACTTTGACGCCCTTTCTTATGGTTACACGTTGGTTTAACATTGTAAAGTTGTAGAGCCGGAACAACATGACACTTTGACCAATTTTACGCTCGGCATGCTGGCAGTTTACAATATTACTTAGGTTAGGTGATTCTTTTTAGTAGGCCTGCAGGTTATATACCTTCTTCAGGTACTTGCTCTTTTTTTTAGCCATGTAACACGTACATTTCGCAGCACTTGAGGTGTATACGTACACCACCTGCGTGCCATAAGAGCTATATAGCAGAAAGTCGTGTAAAGTGGCCCAAAGCCCTCGTGCAAAGTGGCAACTGTTGCAATTTCCAGACTCGGTTTGCTGTGTAATACATTCCTCCGGAACGAATTTTCTAGCTAGTCATCGCAGGCTATAGCTATAGAAAAAAATAAAAAAAAAGGAAAGATGTAGCCTCTTTGCTGTGGGGTCATTCATAAACTATGTCATGCTCTAAACATTGCTCTAAAGCAGATGCTTATGTGCATGAATAAGAAGTCCCTCGTATTCCTCACATCAGCAAGGTTTTGGCAATACAGAATCTTCTGTATACTGGTCAAAAGTAAAGCATATAGGAAAGAACAATTTAAGTTCAAATTTATTAATACTGTAAATATATTTATAGAATCCCATTAAATTAAAATAAAAATAGGGCTACATGAATTTTTTGTTTGTTGCAAAAATCAATAATTCAGCTGGATGTGAAGCCTTTAGTTACCTGGATTAGGTTGTATATAAATATGAAACTTTTGACATAAATTTTACAAACCGTTTTTCAATACTTTTAATTGCGCCCAATTGGATTTTATTGGGTGCATATAATGTATTATTGTTTTATTTAAATTTGATGAGGTGTGTTAAGGTTTCATATACTTTTAGAAGCAACTTTATATAAATTCCCTTAGATTTTGGCATAACTCGTATGTTTTTGTTGGACTGGATCAGTTTACAAGGTTGCATAGAATTTCCCATGTTCTTGTTTGCCTGGAATGTATATTGAATATATTAGATGTAAATAATACATATGAAGGGCAACTTTGAACTGGTATACATGATTGTTGACAGTTTCGTGACGTCATATGAAATACATTAAAGTAGGAGTTTGGAAAATGGGTGAATGGGCAAACGTAATTTATGAATAGCCCCCTTTTCTATACTATTCTATGTTGCGTCGCAGTTTTCTGTTGTGTAATTGATATGATTGTTCGCTTTCGTTTCTTTCATTGATCTCACAAACTGCATGGCACTGGTTGGCAAAAACGTGACGTTATACGTTATGTTAGGTTGCAAGTGAAATTTCTCGAAGAAAAGCCAAGGGAAACAAATGACACCTTCACCACCCATATTTTTGTTGTTCCTCGCCAGGGGGAAGTTTCTTTTATTTTGTAAAGTTTGTTGTTGAGTGCATATAGGTATGCGTACAAAACTTGCCAGGAGGGAAGAGCATTGTTCTTGAAAAACTGAAATCGTCCAACACAATTTCTTTTTGGGGGCGTAGCGAAATTCTAGTGAATTGCTTTTCTTTCTATCTTTCTCTAGAGTAATATTCGTTGAGCTGACTCATTCATTATATGTTGCTGCATGATTTTTTTTTTAAATCTTTTATCTAACTTGTTCCCAAAGTGATAGACGGTTTGTTGTTATCACCAATTAATTAAAAACTTAGCTATAGAAAACATGATGTATGTGGTGTGAATTAAAGTGATCTTTTCTAATGTTCTAATGTAGGGTAGTAAAACGAGGCCGTTATTTTTTTTTAATTACATTGTTATTATAATTATTATAATTTATCCCATTTTCGGTTATTTGCTCTACTTTTTCACATTTTAAAAGAACAAAGTGGCCTATATGTAAAAATGAGAATGAGCATTTAATAAAGGTGAAATATTATGGAATTAAGATGCCTTACTATGGACTATAACATCTGTAGAAAATACTATATATGTATAGTATACTATTAGCAACTTATGGGTCAGGTCAGTGAGTATCCTATAGTTTAGTAGTCCGAATATAGGCGGCGCTGCTGCAATTGAATAATAATTTCATTATACTGTATACAAGAAACGTTATAAATCAAAAACCGTTCCTTTATTTTTAACAAAATAATTTGTATATTTTATAGAGCCCTAGCTTTAATTTTGCTGTATATTTGGGTGAATTATCTTGAACGACGGCTTTAAATTTAATTCCGAAAATGTGACTTTTGAACCATTTCAATTTCCATGCACCTCCTTGTTCCATATCCATGAAATACTTATATTCGATTGTGTTGTTGATATTCAAACAAATTAGGATATAATATAAAGAATATTGTATAGTTAATTAGGAATCGTTTTCTTCCTTGGAAGTGATTTGTGAATGGGGGAACTTGAAAGTTTCGGGTAAAATGGGGGTAAAGCTTGAAAGTGCCAACTTTCCTTTGAATTTGTTTTTAAAGAAAAGATCATTTGCACATGGAGATAGCATAATTGGCACGAAGGTTTTCTTCGGTGGCCGAGAAGCGAGAAATTGACGAATTCTAGGCACGGTTCGTTTTGCGATTTTTACAGCCGACCGAATTTTCGCCACTTGGAAGTCATGGAAACGTGCAAGAACGTGTGTAATTGGCCGTCGTTTCACCTCCGAAAAGGTGCGTGGCCCGTCTTCATTCACCCTCAAATTGCTGCCGTCAACACACCACCATTTTCCTAAAAATGCGTGTTTTCAATCCAGTGCTCAAAATTCATATATCGCGTTGCCAGCGTATGGTCTTGCATGCACACACAGCAATAGACCACTTGCCAAGTGACGACACCACTATAGTTGGTATTCCTATTTTTGGGCAAAGTCCTGCTGTAAAACTTGATTTAAAACCAAAGGATAAACTTGTACTTTGATATGTTTAGTGTGGTTTGAAGCACAGCCTGGAAAACGAATCAACCAGCATTTTTCAGCTCTGCATAGTTATCAATAGTTTCATAATACAGGGTGTCCGGAAAGTCTGGTCTTTTTTCTTTGGTTAAAAATGGGAAAAAAGACCAGACTTTCGGACACCCTGTATATGGAGTGTTATTTTAGTACGAATAACGAAAAATGCAGATGTTTTTGTATGAATTTCTGTGTAAATTTATTCTGTTTGTGGTTTCCACACAGCCATAACGCAGTTGAATCCTTTTTCAAGAATGCTCTTATTTTATCTTAGAACTTTCAAATTGACTCATGTCACACAAGCAAAGTTCATAAGTCATTTTGACCCAAATAACAAATTTTTTAGATTTTGTGAAGTTTACGTTGGTAGTATATTACACCTGTGACTAAGTTTCATTGGTCATTCATTTTAATGCAAGTTTCATTGAATTTTGATGACAAACTTTTCTTGGAACTTTTCTTAGGAATTTGTCAATGTGAACAATATCCTGTACTGAATAGAATCAAAAGTTTGTTTTCTCAGTCCAAAAAGACAAAGTGAAATCTGAAAGGATGTGTGTAGTATAGTGAAGTGATTGTGCGTGTGAGAAGAAGAATTAACGAAGGCTGTTATCTAGAAAAGTTGCTCTTTTTCTTTTCATTTCAATGTTGGTGAAGATTCCAACCGGTTGGCAATAGTTACATGGACATTCCTGACATAAGAAAGCCATTTGAAAAATATATATGTAGGGGAGAAGTTGCGTGGAGGGAGATTTAATTGTCACAAACTCCTTCTGAGAAAATCAGAGAAATGTTATAAGTAATGGGTTTTCGAATGAATCTTTCTTGTATACATTTCTTCTTTATTATATTTCTTCTTTTTTTCTTTTCATATTTGGCTCGTATGCGACGTATAAGCAGAGTGAAAAGCTTGTTTTTACATGCTTCCATTCTTTCCAGTTCTTTTTTTTTTTCATTTCATTTTTCTTTTACATACTTCAGTATAAAAACATTTCATTTAGTTTGCTAATGAGTGCACCGGGTCATTGTCTAATTTTTGAACTATTTTGAACTTTTTATTGTTATAATTTTACCTTGTCTCGTAAACGTCAAGACACTTGTCTGCAAACTGATGAGCTCATCTTGTTGATCCCGCTTATCCGGATTATGCAAAATCACTCGTACACTCCAGATGTGACATAACTTATAGATGCTCCCTTGAAGAAAACTTTTAAGAAAAATATTCCGCTGTTTTAATTGATGCTAAGTAAATAAGTTAAGTCCACATCCTCAATGTCTTCGAAATGCATGCACAGTAAAATACGAGGGTAAATCAAACAAACACTCAGGACAATTTATTCGTCATTTGAAAAGTTTTAAGTGATGCTGACACAATTATGGTGTCTTTTTTTGCTCCAACACACAACCCCAGCTTATTTAAACACATTTTACAGCTTTCTTCTGTTTATGGTTGGTCTGCAAAGCCAAGTGTTGGCAGCGTTTGTTGACTTCATCTCTTCCACACAGAAGGTCCCACATTTTTTTTTCTTAGTGGATAAAACATATGGTAATCACTTGGTGCCAAGTCTGCGGAGTAGGGTGGGTAAAAAGAAGCTCAAGCTTGATTTTTGGGGGCCCATATAAGGCAAGGACCATCACCGAATGTCATGTGTTACTGCCAACTTTGCTGCATAAACCCATTAAAGGTGAACTGACAGGGTTTTGTAAGGTACCCTGATAATTGGTTTGTAAGTAGCTATGTGTGTCCCTTATAC